>JAAXCT010001732.1:0-132412 GCA_012490785.1 Eragrostis nindensis
ATCCCCTATCCCCAGAGATATATGCCCTTTTGGGAGAGACTAATTGACCGCATCAAAGCTATGTGTTATGGGTCCGCTGAGACGAACTTTGCATTACATGATGTTTGATGATGAGGAGAAAAATAAAAACCTTCTTGCCGAGCACAGTGAAAGCTTGCTCTTGCATATGGTCTCCTTACGACATCTCCTGGTTGTCCCATAAGGATCACAAAGAACCTTCGTGTTTGCGGAGATTGTCACAGTGCGTTCACATTCATCTCCAAGATTGTTGACCATGAGATCATAGTGCGAGACTCCAGCCGGTTCCATCATTTCAAGAATGGATCTTGCTCCTGTGGTGGCTACTGGTGATTCCTTTTTTTTTTTAGGAATCTATTGGTGATTATGAAAATGCGGGGCCACAAGCATAAGTTGACAATGTATACTGCTATATGTTGTCTTAGAAATAAATAGAATATCTAATTTTCTCATGATTCTCTTCTATTGATTCACCACTCACAAATGAATAGTAATAGAATTATGGTTGCAGTACCTTTTCTATATTTGTTTGGTCCCATATCAAAGCTGTTGTTTGAGTTGCCAATAGGGTGTTGTTTATGTTTCACTTTTGAAGCTACAGTTATCCGAGTCGTGTCATAATATCTGAAGTTAAAATTTTTAACGCAAACAGTGGGGAGTTCCCGCCTGTGCATTTTCATTTATAATAAAAGAAAATCTTTACATTAAGTGGGCTTATTTTTTTATTGAAATAGCCTTTGCACATTTTAAGACCACATATTTTCTTTCAACATTCAATCAGCTAACGTCAAAGTAAACCTTGTGGTGGAAGTTTACATTGATCATTCATGAAAGTAGTTATTTCGATCATTAGTTCTTGTAGAAAGAAGAATTTGACCATTCAATCTGATAACTTGAATAATGTTTTGTGAGAGACATGCAGTATTTTTTACTACATGACGCATCACTCGAGCCCTGAATGTAAATTCCACAAGGTTTCTGGGTTGCTGCTGAGGTTTAATAAGCAGCAACAAAGCTTTTTCTTTTTTAACAAATAAGCACTTAATATAAAGACTCCAAGGTGGTACCTCTCCGCAAATAATTAGTATACCACCTGACAAGATTATTGCGAAACAGGTACATCCTGCTTAGCTCTGGTATTAGTTTTATCCATTTATAATTCATTCTGAAATGTTCATGATCTCGAAGGCCCTATTTCCAGTAGTTCACATTGCGATATGAGCTGATGCTATTAATGTTAAAGAATTACCTTATATGCAATTTCAGTTTCGAATTTCGACTATGACATGGCAGATCCTCTCTCTGTATGCAAGGTGAAGCTCACAAGCATGTAATAATGAATTGCAACCAACCATCTAAGAAAATGTGCTTGAACCAGTTAACAGTCTTCATCGATATGTTATTCAAAACTTTTTATGCTTTTTCTGTACGATGCAGTGCCATCAAACAATATAGGCCAGGCATCTTCATCTTTGAAGCACCGGCCCAACTCTTTATCCATCCAGTAGCTGTTTATGCACATTTTCAAATTTCAAATATAACAAAATATGACAGGTTTCTGTTACTTTCAATCTACTTCTGAAAGGGGAAAAGTAACTGGAACATTCAATATAATAGCTTCAAAAAGAGGCCGCTAGAAGCAGAAAATATCCTCAATTTGATGTTCAAAACTGATTTACTCTTCAAAATGGAGGGACAAAATAACAGTAAAATATACAGACTTAAAACTGATATGCTGCTGAGAAGGAAAAAATGAAAACAAAAAAGTTGTCGTAAAATAAAAAGAGCTTATATTTTTATCTGTATGATGTGCGTAGTAACAAACCCTTCAGCTAAAACCATGTCAATATCCATCTTGAATTTCGTTTGTAAAACAACCAAGTTCTTTAACTCAGGCGTCAATTTTTCATTTTGGCTTCAAGATCCTTCACAACATTAGTAAGAGATCTTGTGTCCCGAGCTTTAGCTAGCTTGCCATTCTCATCAGCCTGCAAAAGGGTTACTCAAATTATTCGGTTGAAAGGAGTAATCAGATTAGACTAGCCTCTTGATCAAATTATATGACAACTATTTTTACAGTAAACAAGTCAGCAGCTGTTTCGAAGGTAACATCTGCAGTAACATAGAAAGATCAAAGCCCAACCTTTTCAAGAAGCAGCGCACGCTCCTTCAGCTCATCTTCTGTAAGTCTTTCTTGTGAATCACCTTGAGGATCTTATGCAAATGTGGCTGAAGAAACTCCAAACAGTGCTCCTGAAGATTACGCTCGGGGAATGAAGAGTCCAGCCAACGGGCATTTCATGGGCCTCATAGGGCAGACAGTGACGCAGTGCCTATCCATATCACGCCTCAAGAGGCGCTTCTCGCAATTCTGCTCGCACAGAAGGACCTTGAATGGGCAAGCTGCATCATGGTCTTGCATACAGCGGACTGAGACTGTTGCCCGGCATCCATCATTTGGGCAAATAACAGCCTGAAGGTACATTGTTCCTTATGATGAGCAAGCCGCTCCTCGTTTTCATACTTCTCAGGGCAGTGGAACTTGGTCTTGAGGTCCACATTCTTGAGGAGAACCTCAGCAATAGCTTCCCTCCTCTCCAACGGCCAGAAGCGGGTCATCTCCATCTCCTGGACAAAGTCGTCGATCTTGTCCTCACGGCTGTCGCTCAGCAGCCACCCAGAGACATGGCCAATGATGTTCCTCTTCGTGCTGCTGAAATCATCCATAAAGATGGAAACGATCTCAAAGGGGTCATCCGGCATCTCGTTCTCGGTGTCCTGGTTCGCCTCGGATTCTATCAGAGCGTCGGAGATGAAGGTCTCGCTCCTCTCCGTGATGTAGTCCACCATCTCCTTCCTGAGGTCGACGGCGACGGCAGAAGGCTTCCGGAACAGATCGCCGGTCGTGCCGTCCACGCACACCGCGGCCAGGCCTGGGAGCAGGATCTGTGCCAGCCTGTGCATTGCCTCTGAATCGCAGTACGGGCATTGGAGTAGCGAGCCTTCGCCTCTCTCCGTTCCAGGGTCGGCAACTGGGAGTTCCATTGCTTCGGCAACCGGGACTTCCATTGCTGTCTGTGATCACACCCTGCAAAAACAAGGCACCGAGCAAGTTAGCCTCCTGATCCGTCCGTATCCAAAGAACTCTCGCTTATTAGGCGCATTTGCAAGTCAGCGCGAGGGTGAGGCAGATTCTCAACACATTTGTTATTGCCAAACTTTGCAATCTTTCAGATCAAGATGAGAGGAACTATTCTATCCAGGACAGAAACGCATATACTGCAATTGATCCCAGGGCATGGGGCAATTATTTTTTCTTGGGGGCTAATTCAATAGGATTGAGGACAGCGATCCGTCAGCAACACATTCGGGCGCCGGCGGTACAGAACGCGGCCGCGTCCCTGCGCCGCACGCGATTGGGTCGCGCATGTTCTAAACAACAGAAAGGCGAAAACAAAAAATGCCATTGATGGCCGCGGCCGAGAACTCGGCGCAACCAAATGAATCGTGGTCGGGAGGGAAGAATCGAGGGCGTGCCTGCTCGCGGGTCTCGGCAAAGAAAAAGAAAATGAAACATTTTCACGGAACAGGACGAGGAATCCATCCGCCGAGCAAGAGCAGTGGAAGGGCGCGTCCTTACCTCAGGAGCGGCGAAATCTGACCCAGGTCCGGCGCGGATCCTCGCCGGCGGCTGGCGTCCGAGGGGAAGGAAGGGAGGAGAAGAAGGGGAGGACGCCGGGGCGCAGCAGCGGTGGTCCGGATCGATGCCGGGCAGGAAGGAGCGTGTTCTTCGCGCAGAGGGCCGGGCCCCTCTTGTCCGTATAAGCTTTTGGATTGTTGGGAACGAAAGAGCGCGGTGGGGCCCGCCGCGCTTCAACGCGGACTCGGCTGCACGGTGAGCGGTCAACCGAACATGCAGGCATGTTTAGCATAGAAAAAAAAAGGTTCTCAGTTACAAATGGCGATTCCAATTCCAGTTGCATAAACATTTCGAAAAAAAAATAAAAATATCCAGTTGCAAACACGCCTGCACGTCTGGCGTGCGTGCCTCAAACATGGTGCCTTTTAATTTTGTTCTACGACCAAATCTTCAAACTTTAACCAACAGGAAAAAAACATAAATATTGACAACGAAAACATGATATTACTTGATTAATCATGAATGAACCATTGTTTTAACTCTTTTAGTTTGAAACATAGTATATAAATGTTGTTCGTCAAAGTTCAAAATTTCTTTTGACTTATGACAAACTTGAAAAGGTATTATATTTGTGGAGAGAGGGAGTACCACTTAAAACATAGATTTCAGATGTGCAATTGTCGTTTCTACCACATGTGCTGGAGGATCCAAGTTTTCGCCAATAGCGTGTACAAGAAAATGTTGGTCATGCTATTTGAGTAAAATTCTTTTACAGACCTTGCTAAATGAAGCTGGCGTGTGACAGGAATCAAACACAACATACTTTATCCTAGCAAGGAGATGTTATACCATATATGAAACCCATAATCAGGAGTATCTACACTTGGGAGTTTTACATTTTTATTTTTCATTAAGTTTCATTTTTGTTAATTAATTGCCTGATGATAGTTAATACACTAAATGCAATGAAATTTCATTGTAATGAAAGGAAGAAGGTAATAATTTGAAACACAAAATGAGATGTACTTGCACCTGTTATTTCCCTACAAACATGAAACGCTGTATACAAAGTGATAGTGACTTCGGTGGAGATGGTGACTACTTCTAGATTGTGGACGCTCTGCTGGCATGTTACATTCGGTTGATATATTATACTTTTGTTATACTAGAATGTTTTTTCACATCCACGCCTGACGCAGGCTAGTTTCGGTTTTTTATATAGAAAAACCGCACAAGTTGCGTTGGTACATCTCTAGCAGACAATTAATTAACAAAAATAATAGCAGACAATTAATTAACAAGTTGCGTTTGGACAGTAAAACTTCTCTTTAAATAATATGGCCCTAGGGAATAGACCACTCTTATCTATAATATCTATATTAGTCAGGTCCACTAACTGCAATTACTCATTCTAAAGCTCAGCTCTCGTGCGTCCACGTCATCATCAAATTTCAGCCGTTTGATTAGAGCGTAGAGGCCACATCTAGCCGTTTGATCGTCCATCTTTTCCATCTTCGTCCACGCGGCCGTCTTCCTCCCCAACTCTGCAGTGTCGACTCTGGACTCATCATCAATTGTCACGAGGGGAGATGCCGCAACCTGCCTGCGCCCGGAGAACCTGAACCCATCGGCCTTCTCTCTACCTACGAACCGCAGCACCGAGTCTCTCCATCTCCCCGCCTGTTTCACTTCCCATCACCTTGCAGGCGTCTTTGAAACCTCCTCCTGATCGGCCTCCTTGCACATGTGAATGGTGGCCACGACTCTTCATCTGCTCCGATCAGCTATGATTAAAATCGCCGCCTAATGGCGGCACAGAGATCGCATCAACAGGCAACTGTCTGCCGAATAACTAAGGTAATCCCATCCGTAGTTGCCGTGATCTCACCTTGCAGCGTAGGCTGTCCCTGTTGGTGGCCTGAACTATAGCCTCCAATATTTTGCTGATTATATGAGCCAAATATGTATGAGGTGCTTCCCCGATCTAATCTTTTTCTCTCGCTTTCTTTTGCTGTTTCAGTTGGGATCCAAGAACAAGTTTCTAAAGATGAAGATTGCAGAGCATTCTTGATACGTTCCCATTTCCCTGAGAGCAACTAAGTTAATTTTTTTTATTCTCAGGAAACAGGTATTGCTGTCTTTCATTTTTCATCTAATTACATGGAGGATTCATTTTGTTCTTTTGCGAGTAATGCTTCCCCTGTCTGTGCGGCTTAATTATTTTTTTAATGACAACAGGGATGGTCCCGCTTTATATCCAAGTAACTGCCATCAGACAAAAGAATATGAGCATTGTTGGTTGTAAAAGGCAGAACCAGACCTCCAGACAACTTGCAGCAAAAAAGATTCCAGGAACAGAAATGAAAATTAGTTCATTTAATTATTACTACAATTCTATTTTATTTTTTAAATAAAATGCAATCTCTATATACCACATTGGTATTGTACCAACTATCACCTAACTAATTAATAATACTCCTTCACATAAGTAAACAATCTGCCACTTTACTTTCGAAGCATTCATCCATGAGAGTAATAAAAATTGCACCCTAAATCCCGCAGCAACGCGCGGAGGATTCACCTAGTATCTTTATATCTGACCCTAGAAATAGACCACTCCTATAGCATATAGCATTGGTGGCAGAAGAAATGTTTTTCGCGACCAAGGGGGTTCGACCGTCAAAACATCCAGAATTAGCAGTACACACAAGCTATTACGTGTCGGAGTATCAATGTTTTGACTGACCGGCTGATTGCTGAGATGTCCACTGGCTACACTCCTATATATAGCGGGCTATATTTTTCTCCCATTTAATTAAGCAAAACAACCAGCGAAACTGTTCTTCTCGCGTGGTTGTGTAGAATGAAGGGCAGCCGCGTCAATGTCAACGAGCTGCGAGGTTGGATAGGGTTAGGATGCATCGGGAGTTCGTGTTAGGAATGAATGCAGGTGGAAGCTCATCCAGCAATCTTTCCGGACCGCAAGGCTAGAACCTGTTGTTGTTGGAGTTTTCATTGCTCGAGGGACTACCACACAACCGACACGTTGCGAACGTCGTTGACTGGTCCAACAGAGGGTGCATGTGGTTGGTTGTAGAAGGGCTCAGTTAAATCATACGAAACTGAGTTATTAATAGCATTGTCTTCTACATTGGCAACCATAGGACGCTCTTTCAGTACTAGCAAATTAAGGAGAATTAGGAGATGTCACCAGGGAGTAGCTTTAGCACGAGAAATCTATGCGAGCCTGATCATGGATCATGCAACGCTCGTGGCTGCAGCTTCAACTCGAATCCCCCATGTATCCCACTCCTAGGATTAGGTAGCATATGATGCCTGGACTAATAATTATTGATCACATAGATAGCATTATATATCCACCTCGATCATTCAGCTTCTGGAAACGTACGGCAGGTTCGTCATCAACTGCTCTATCCTCAATGGCTGAGGCATCCATTTCAGTGGATGGCAGCTTACACTTCACTTGATCCATTCATTCAGTTTGCCGAACCATTTTTTTGCTGCTTCAACTCGTCTTCCCAATGCATCACATTCCTAGCAACAGCAGGCCTAGCTAGAGACTCAGTCGGTCTCGTCGCCCTCCATATTCGGGACCAAGTGTAAAGACCAAGAGGGAGGATGAATGCAGTTTTAATTTGCTTGTTGTTTCTCGATTTCCCAAGAAGGGATATGCCTGAATGTATCGGCCGGGTGTGATAATTTTTCCAGTTCTCTATCAGAACGTAGGTAGTACTGTACTTCTACATGCTGGACATGTTACATGAGTACCAGGGACACCACCTCTGATCCCAAAAGTCAAGTGACGACCGGTTCCTGCTCCCTGGCCGGTTCAGTTTGCCCATGCTTGTGATAGAGAAGTCTCTGATGAGTGGGAAGCGACCTTCAAGCTTCAACTGGATTCCCAGCGCATCCCGTTCCTAGCAGCCGGTTGGACTTCGTCATCCTCCATGTTGCACAAACACGCTCTTCAGTCTGTTCCCAGTTTTTATGAGTCCGGCAACGCCGTACGTGCGGTAACTGAACACGCTCCGGCTCAGCAGCATATCTTATCTATATAACTTATATAGAAGCAACCCACTAAGAATCATTGGTTGCTATAAAGCTGGACTCTCATTGCACCACATCACCTTAAAATTCGCAGCCGTTAGATGGTGAGCTCTTGAGTTCATCTTACCGTCAAATCTGCTCCAGATTTCTGAAACTGAAAGTATGGCAAAAGAAACTGATTTGGACCTCACACATGGCCATTAACCATCCTCTACACGCCACCTCTCCCACCAGCACCATCCGTTTTCAACATGCAATTGTCTCGATCGGTTACTGTTGTGGTAGCTAAGAGGTCGGGAGTTCCCCTACAAATGGAAGGATTCGCCTCCCTACTTCCCGTACAGCTCCCTCCTTGATCAGGTCGTCGAACCATCGCCGGGCAATCGTCAGCCATTCACCATCCTCGATTCCACGCCGAGATGCCACACGACGGCCCCAAAGCCTCTTCACGTCCATGCCTCTGCCCCTACCAAATACGACCACGAAAATTCTAAAATGCAGGCAATGCATCAACGCTGCCTGTCATGAGCACACCCTGTATTGAACTAGCGAACCGGTATATCCGAGTCTCATCCCTTGAGCTGAGCTAGCTGAAGTAGCATACTAATCTCTGCTCCTTCTTCTATTTCTAATTTGTCCTCATGTCTTGATCGATCTAAATTGCTATCTGTATGTACTTTTGCTCAGCGCTGGGAGCTCAGGACCTTTATATGCTGATGCTTCAAAGGTTTCAACCGATGCAGGTACCCAAAGATTCATCTCAATTGTATAGTATTTTCCTATTACTATTGATGGTCATTAGTTCCTTCATATCAAATAATTATACTTAAGCAGCTTGGAGTTTATCGTATGATCCCTGTGGATTATGTTTACATCTGTTCGTTGACTTCCTCTGCTGACCAGGCATTCAGGCAAGCAAGAATCAAACATCTGTATGTTGACTCCACTGACGAGGCAGGCAACCATAAACTGAAGATTGGTGGATGTCAAATTTCATTGCAAGTTTATCCTCCAAATCTCGATATGGCCTATATGAACTTTCCTGGCTGTCTATTCCTCCTCCATCCCGGTGTCATTTTCTTCGCTGAATTACTTGCAAATATAACTCTTAAATAATTTTTCTATTTAACAATTATATTCAGCTTTAACTAAATCCCACAGCAACGTGCGGAGTATCATTTACCACATGTTACTTACAATGGCTCTACACAAGCAGGCGCCAAAACTCTCCTTTACTTGCTGCAACTGATGCCTGATTCATAGTTCTTATGAAAAATACTGCAGTTTGCGTTACTATTATTAATTTTTATTAAACATGTTATCAAAACCAAAATTAAACAACCGTTACATACTTGATTACAACTTTTTTTTTTGCGACGAACTTGATTAACACTCACGAGCACAGATATATTATACCCACAGCTGTATCACGTCCATCTTACGATACTTGCTTATCCTCATCAGTCATAAATAAGCCGAGCATCACCAACGTGAAAATAGGTACTCCTTGGTGCAAATTACCATATGTGCTTTCCAGCTACATCAAGGCCGTCTTCTGCGAACAGGGCTCCATGACGAAGACCAAACAAAATTAGCTCATCTACTTATTTATATTTCTACTTTATTTAAATGAGAAATTCAAATCTACAATCGGTACACTAACTTTTGCTACGTGGTGCAGCTTAATTTCATTAGTCTCCCAATCTTCTGGTAATTTACTCTAAATTGTCCTAAAATTCCCGCAGCAACGCGCGGGGCATTCACCTAGTAAGCTAACATCCGCGCGACGCCGTACACAAGTTATTATTGGTAACTAACGTCGTGTGTCTACTCCGGCAAGTGTCCCCTGTGGGCTGTGGCAGCGCTTTGGTCATTCATATGATCATGCATCCTAATATATATACAATGTACACTGCTAAACACATAATTAAGTGATTAGAGGTGTCACTGGTATCGATAGAGCATTTCCAATCATAAAAAATGCTCATAAAACCTGAACTCTGACCATAGGAAATTCCACTATACTACATCATTAGTGCATTACAGTACAATTGGAAACGATGCCTGTACTCCAAATAACGAGCAATTTTCAAGGCATCAAGCTCGATAATCCACTCGGGACCCTACTCCGCTGCGCTCCAGACTACTTTGCCCTCTGGTCCTTCATCGTTCATTCACTTTGCCACTCCTACACCGTTCATTCAGCTTTGGTCCTTCACCTGCTGGACAAGCCACCTCGATAGCTAACACTTCAACTCAGTTCTCGATGCATCCCATTCCTAGCAAGCTTTTTTTTTTTTTTTTGGAGGACCCATTCCTAGCAACTTGTCCCGTAGCCTCCTCTTCCTCCACTCTTGGCATCGTACCCAATGGAGAGGGAGGTGCAGTTCTGCTTTGCTATTTGTAGGTTTCTGGGAGAGAGTGCCCGTTATTTATCGCCTCTGCAGCATGATGCATGGTAGGCACACGCAGAGGCGGGAGTAACTGAGCCACCACCGCTGCTCTGCCTCATCACCCTTTGCATCTACTAGCATGCTAACTATGGTGCAGTTTACTGTCGTGTGTTTACTCCGCCGTCCGGCAAGCGTCCCCTTGGAATCCATTTCTCCTCTTTTTTTATTTACTAACTCTAGTTTCCAGTTAAAGAGGCATAACCCGGCCGTTTCCACTGTGATTGGAACATTTCCAGTTTATTAAAGAGCTTGTAAAACCGCTATAATGGTAGGAAATTGCACAAAATCATAACATTGCAGTGCATTTGAATCACGTTGTCTGAATTCAAAATTGTTGACCACCTATCGTTAAGCTGCTGCCACATTATGTCTGTCAATACAGTACGCTCAAGCTCCTTACTTTAGTCATTCTCCGATCTGCCGCGTTCCGAATTGCCTTACCTCTTCGGGTGTGGTGAGTGGGCTTTGGGGAGGACCCGATTGAGCACAGATTCACTTGTTCTTCAACCAATCAATTTTGCTTTGCCGGAGAACCTCCTGGGTCAGCAATAATCCACGAAAACTCTTCACCTCGAATTCCCAGCGCATCCCGTTCCTATAGGATCAGGCCCCAGCCAGACATCGACCTCTTGCTTCTCCAGTTTGCAGGCGAAGGGAGAGTGTGAAGTCTTTTGCTGGTTGCTTTTCAGTTTCTGCTTCCTCGACACAGAGAAACTTGCCCGCTATTTATGGATGTTAACGCAGACGGAGCGCGCGAACGCCTATGAAGTAGCATGAACTCAGCGCATGGCATCCCTCATCATGCATCCAACCAGCCATGAATTTTAGATTCCACATGAACTATATAGTAAGAAGCTATCACGGGGAATTCTGTCGTACCCCATTTCTGAAGTACTAGTGCCTACCCGTATCAGTCCCTGGATCAGACGCTGATACGAACACTTACACAGAATGTCATCACAGAGTCATAACTTACATAAATACTACCAAGTCTCATACAAGCCTTCATACATAAAAGGTCTTACAACACTCGGCGGCCAGCGGCCGTCTTATTACAACGACATCACATCGATGAACTACTACAACAGAACCACTTAAACACAACTACAGCGGAAAGCGGAGACGGGACCACTACAGGTAACTTGAGTGCGGACAGAACCCTACTCTTCATCGTCACCATCCTGGAACTCGTACTCGGGCTCTTCATCTGAATGATTAAAGCAAGGGTGAGTACATACGGTACTCAGCAAGCCCTAACACAAGGGGTAAAAGCATGCAAGGGTATAACCAAGGATAGGCTGAGGTTTAAGCATAGCGGGTAAAGCCATCTTTATGCAAAGGTTGTTTTAAAAGCAAAGCCAGTTGCAACTACAATCAAGGTTATTGTTGACATTTAGTGGGGTTGTTTGGTGGCCCTGGGAGATGCAATCCATCCCGCCAGTTCCCAAGTTTTAATGCTGGCAGGAAACCAGCGCACGGTTCCACACCGGTGTATTCCAAAACACGCCAAGGATATAACTCACACCGTTATACTAATCTTGTGTGGCCAAAGCTTTCGCGTCGTCCAATACCGTGGAACACGGCTATCCAGATAGATTTTTCACTCTGCAGAGGTTGTACACGATTCCCCACAAGGTATACCAGTCCCTCCCACCGTCGTGGTTAGGAAAGGCATACAGAGGTCCCGTACCTACTTGGTGTCACCACGGTATCCACCCACGGAAAAACATCCGACCAGGGGCTTCATCACATCATATAATATCATATAGAAAGGCCTGAATAATATCCATATGCCGGGCTCGCGTCCCACTGTCGGCGAGTCTTCTCCTGGCTTCCGCTGCAACTCCTGCCTCCGAGTGGGTACCGGGTGGACACTATAGTAGGGTGTGGTTCCAACTCTTTCCCATACAAGACTTGTGGCTGTACGAAAGGTGCTAGGCCAGGCGGCACAGGAACCGGTCCTTATACGACCGAAGCAGGCATCTTCAATAGCTATCCTCACAGAGGAGTCGCATCCCAGAGATAGCCCTCCCCACTGAGGACTACCTCGCCTGCTCCCGCCAAGTATCCCCACTATAGAGTTGCACAAGTCACTAATTACCATCCCACATTACCATATTCACAACACACACCACCAAGCACTCACGCATTTAACACAAAAAGCATGTATAGCAAGATTAATTAAGTACTCATGTATAACAGCCCTAAGCAGCATAGCATACCAACTAATCATTAAATAATTAACGAATGTTGGGCCTTAAGTTTAACAATGGAAGCAGGGTAATCAATAACAAGGCATGGCAATCAATAAGTACTTAGGACATACTAAGCATTAAACATCATGCAATTTATTTTTAAACAGGCTCTAAGTAGGTAATTTATAAACATAGGATCAATCATGATCAAAGGAAGGTTAGGACTTGCCTTCACCAAAGTCTTCTTCTTCTAAGTCCTCGTAATCCGGGTCCTCAGCTTCTTCCTCAAAAGCTTGATTATCTATCGATTAAAAGTAAATAACGACGAATAAATCTACCGCTCAAGCAATTAATTAAACAAGCATTAAACCAAATAAGATCCAAATAACATCAAATGAAGAAGTTTCTGGTAGCATTGGATAGATCATGAATTTAGATGAATTTTGGCGAAAGAATCGCCAAAATCGGAGTTAGAATGAAAAGATATAGATTTTAGAAGTTGGTGGGATTAATTTAATTAGAACTAAGCTTGATTAATTAAGTATGGGCAAAACTTAATTAATCTGAGGTGACTGAGTATTGGAACATGATTAGAAAGTATTCTAGTATTTTTGGAGAATTTATGGGATTTTTCTGATATTGAAAAAGTGCTCGAAAAAGATTCTGTGTACGAAAGCTGTGTGGACGTAGCAATTACAGAACGTGTGTGTGGCTGACAGATGGGCCCGTGGGGCCGGTGCACTGTGCGGCGCTGTGCTGTGGACTCGGTCCACGTGAACTGTGGACCGGTGGGATTCGGAGTTGGGTCCATGGTGGACCGGGAGTGCCACGTGGGTCGACGACCCGGTCGCGCGGGCCCACGCGCACCGACGTGGCACGCCACGTCGGTCGGCGGCGCGACGCGGCCGGAAACAGGGGGAGCACGGCGGCGGCTCGCCGGAATCGTCGCCGCCGGCGACTACGGTGGTCGGAGCGCGACGATAAGCAGTCCTATGGGCTCTACACGCGACGGCGGAGCGATTTGTGCTGGATGCCGACGACGGCGAGGAGCGGTGCGGCGGTGCGGGCTCGCCGGAGGCGGGCGGCGCGGCGGCGCGCGAGGTGAAAACGGCGCAGGAGTGGAGTTCCCATGAATATGTGCTCCCGTGTGAGCGCGCGGGAGTGCACTGAGTGTGGCGCGCACCTCGGTTAGACCGGGCGCGGCCGGAGAGCACGCCGGCGACGAGGTCGCGGCGGCGGCGGGAAAGGAGCTCGGCGCGGGGGTGCGTGCGTGCGGGGATGAAGGAAAAGAAGTAGCGCGCGGGGACGAGAGGAGGAAGGCGGAGCTCACGGTGGGCTTGATGGAGGCGGAGAAGTGCCGAGGCAGCTCGTCGTCGTGCGCGGTCACCGGAACCCTAGCCCGCCGTGGACGCCATGGCTCCGCGCTTCAACTGCAAAAACAGGAAGCACGACGAGATTAGCCAAAGCGCGGCGAGGCCGGGGGAAGAAGAAGGAGTCGACGGGGCTCTACTGTTCGCCGTGTTCACGCTGGCCGGAGGGAGTCGCCGGAGAAGAAGGGGATGGCGGCGGCCGGTGAGGGAAAGTGGAATTGGGGCGAGATTGCGGTGATGGCGGTGGTGTTTGTGAGCGCGAGAGGAAAGGGAAAGTGACGCGGAGCTCGTCGGCTTTTATAGGCGGCCGGGGAAGGAGCCGTTGGGCGGATTAGGTCGCCGGCTCGGTCAAGGCGCCGGTCGCCGAATCCAAAACGATGCGACGGCGCGCCAGGAGTAGGACGGCGCCCACGCGCGGGTGACGAGGGTGCGGAACGGCTGCAGTTCATCAGACGGGACGGAGCGGAGCGGTGCTGACTGGGCTGACGTCGCGGCATGGGAGCTCGGTCGCCGGGATTTGTGGCGAGGCGACGGGAGAGGGCAGGTCTGCGCGCGGAGTTGGTCGAGGGGACGGTGCGACGGGACGGAGCGAAGCTTCCACGGGCGCGTGCACGTGCGGCCTCAACGGCTACTGAGCGGCGACGGGACGGGGCTTCACCGGCCGGCATGGGCGGCGTCCCGCGCGGCAGAGGAGGGAGACGACGGGCGGGGCCCGCACGTCAGCGGCACAGGGAGAGGGAGGCGGGTTGGGCTGCCGCTGGGCCGGAGTGGAGAGGGAGAAGCTGGGCCGGCCAGGGAAAAAGAAGGGAGGGCGGCCCGGTTAAGAAAGAAATGTTTAAACATTTCCGGATTTAGAAGGAATACAAATTTGAACGCAAATCAAATTTGAAAAAGGATCAAAACCAAATGAACACATAAATAAAAACAATAAAACCCAAAAGTGCTCATGGTGGAGTTTGATGCATAATTAAAATTCGAAAATTCAAATTTGGCATGAACTTGATACACTAGTTTGATTAAATTTGTTTGAATTCGAAAAAGTTCAAATTTTTAGTGATTTTTATAACATGGCAAAACACAGGGTGTTACAAACCTACCCCACTTAAAGGGAATCTCGTCCTCGAGATTCAGGCTCTTCCTCGAACAGGTAGGGAAACTCCTTCTTAAGATCATCTTCGCGTTCCCAAGTAGCCTCTGCTTCTGTGTGGTTACTCCATTGCACTCGGCAAAACCGTATGGCATTCCTTCTTGTTAGCCGAGTAGCAACATCTAAGATCCTGATGGGTCTCTCTTGATACCGGAGATCCGGTTGAAGATCCATCACCTCCGGTGGTACTATCTCCTCTGGGACTCTGAGACATTTCTTCAACTGCGAAACATGGAAGACATTGTGGATGTCTGACATTTCCTCAGGTAGTTCCAGGCGGTATGCCACTGCTCCTATCTTCTCGAGTACCTTAAAGGGTCCGATATATCTGGGTGCCAACTTTCCTCGGACTCTGAACCTTCGAGTACCTCGTATCGGTGATACTTTGAGGTATACATAATCTCCAGCTTCGAAACTCAGATCTCTGCGTCTGGTATCTGCATAACTTTTCTGTCTGCTCTGGGCAACTTTTAGATTCTCTCTGATCAAAGCCACTTTTTCCTCAGCATCTCTGATGACTGCTGGTCCAAAGAAAGATCGTTCTCCAACTTCTGACCACATGAGAGGTGTTCTGCACTTTCTGCCATAAAGAGCTTCAAAGGGTGACATTTGCAGACTGGCCTGGTAACTGTTGTTGTAGGAGAACTCTGCAAAAGATAGACTTTTCTCCCAATCTTTCCCATAAGCCAGTGCACATGCTCTCAACATATCCTCCAGTATTTGATTGACTCTTTCAGTCTGTCCATCTGTCTGGGGGTGATAAGCGGAGCTGTAGTCCAACTTTGTTTTCAGTAGCTTGTGCAGACTTTTCCAGAATATTGAGGTGAACTGGGCACCTCGATCTGACACTATTCTGCGAGGAACTCCATGCAGTTTGAGCACATTGTCTATGTACAGCTGAGCATAATTGTCCCCTCGGTAGGTTGTCTTCACAGCTATGAAGTGTGCAACCTTTGTCAGACGATCTACTATGACCCATATCGAGTCATTTCCCTTCTGGGTGCGGGGTAACCCCACAATGAAATCCATACTGATCTCATCCCATTTCCATACTGGAACATGTAACGGCTGTAACAGTCCTGCAGGTCTTTTGTGTTCTGCCTTGACTCTGCTGCAGATATCACATCTGGCAACGAACCCTGCTATGTCCCTTTTCATTCCTGTCCACCAGTACCTCTGTTTCAGGTCCAAGTACATCTTGGTACATCCTGGATGAATGGAGTATGCGGAATTATGTGCTTCATCCATGATAAGCTGCTGATATCCACCATGTTTGGGTACACAGATTCGGTCCTTGTACCATAAAGTGCCTTGATCATCTACTCTGAAACCTGGTGCTTTATCTACTCCTGTTTTCTCTTTTAACTCCTGTATTTCCTCATCTTCTTTTTGAGCCGCTCGGATCTGACCTTCTAGAGTTGGTTCAACATGCAAGGTGTTTAACTGGCTTGCATCTGTGAAGTGTAGATTCAACTGCCCGAACTCGGCCAGTAACTCAGGTCTTCGCCTGTTCAACTTGATGCTGGTGCAATGAGCCTTCCGGCTTAGTGCGTCTGCCACTACATTGGCCTTTCCAGGGTGATACTGTATGTCCAGGTTGTAGTCCTTGATTAACTCCAACCATCTTCTCTGTCTGAGATTTAGATCTGACTGTGTGAAGATGTACTTCAAGCTTTTATGATCTGTGTAGATTTCACACTTATTTCCAATAAGATAGTGTCTCCAAATCTTCAAGGCATGTACAACTGCTGCTAGCTCCAGATCGTGGGTTGGATAATTCTGCTCGTGAGTCTTCAACTGTCTTGAAGCATAAGCCACCACTCTTCCATCTTGCATCAGGACACATCCTAATCCTTGTCGAGACGCGTCGCAGTATACGACAAAATCTCGATGGATATCCGGTAGGATTAGCACTGGGGCTGTGGTTAACCTTCTTTTCAACTCCTGAAAACTCTTTTCACAAGCATCTGTCCACTTGAACTCCTTTCCTTTCTGTGTCAGGGCGGTCATTGGTCTGGCTAGCTTGGAAAATCCCTCTATGAATCTGCGGTAGTAACCTGCCAATCCAAGAAAACTTCTGATTTCTGTCACATTGGTGGGTTGCTTCCAGTTAGTAACTGCTTCAACCTTGGCTGGGTCTACTGCAACACCTTCTTCTGTCAGGATATGACCAAGGAAGGCAACTTGTCTCAACCAGAATTCACATTTGCTGAACTTGGCATAGAGCTCATGTGCTCTCAGCTTCTCAAGTACAATCCTTAGATGTTGCTCATGCTCTTCAGCACTTTTGGAGTAAATCAGGATGTCGTCAATGAAGACTACGACAAACCGATCTAACTCTTCCATAAAGACCTTGTTCATCAAATTCATGAAGTATGCCGGTGCATTGGTAAGTCCAAAGGGCATCACTGTGAACTCATACTGACCATATCTGGTGACGAAGGCTGTCTTGAGTATATCTCCTTCTCGAATCTTCAGCTGATAGTAACCAGATCTTAAGTCGATCTTGGAGAAGAACTTGGCTCCCTTTAACTGATCAAACAAGTCATCGATCCTGGGCAGTGGGTACTTGTTCTTGATAGTGACTTCGTTGAGTGAACGATAGTCAATGCACATTCTGAGACTGCCATCTTTCTTCTTGACAAAGAGAACAGGTGATCCCCAAGGAGAAGAGCTTGGTCTGATAAAACCTTTCTCCTGTAACTCTGCTATCTGTGTCTTCAACTCTGCTAGCTCATTTGCTGCCATCCGATACGGTCTCTTGGCTATTGGAGAAGTTCCAGGGAGAAGCTCAATGATGAACTCAATGTCACGGTCCGGTGGCATTCCTGGTAGCTCATCCGGGAAGACATCTGGGTACTCACAGACAACCGGTACTTCCTCCAAGGTTTGGCCTCTATACTGCATACCATGGGTGTGATCTTTGCTCTTCTTGGTTCACATTCTACTTTGATCCCCTGATGGTTCACTAAGGATACTCTTCGGGTATCACAGGCTATATTGCCTTGATGCTTGCTCAACCAATCCATTCCAAGGATAACATCTATTCCTGCAGACTTGAGCACTACTAGGTCTGCTAGGAACACTACCCCACTTAAAAGAATCTTAACCCGGGGACATCCCAACAAACACTTAATTTCTGCCCCAGGGGATTTTGTTATCAGGGGTTGTTTGAGCAAAACAGTTGGAAAACCATGTGCAGCAACAAAACTCGAAGATATGAACGAATGCGAAGCTCCTGAATCAAACAAAACTGTTGCAAGAGTAGAGTTGACAAGGTACTCACCAAGGACAACGTCTGGTGCTTCCTCAGCTTCCTCGGTGTTGATGTGGTTGACCTTGCCTCGGCCATAGGTCTGATTGTTCCTTCGCTGAGGTCCTGAGGATTGCTGTCCACCACGTCCAACTCCTGATGCTGCAGTCCTGGTGTTGCTGGGCTGATGTGACTGAGCTGGTGCCTGGTTCTGGTTTAGATAAGGGCATCTGGCAACCATGTGACCTGGTTCACGGCAGTGAAAGCATGTTCTCTTCTCATTCTGGGCTGGCTGGGCAACACTGGGGCTGCTTTTCTGCTGACTACCTGCACTCTGGTTGCGGTAAGAGGGAGCTGATTTCTGCTGATTTGATGCTGAGGTACGGTACTGCATGGTCGGTTGGTGCTTGGGCCTCTGAGAAAAGCTGTTCCTTGACCTCTGGTTCCTGTCCTGCTGCTTGAACCTCTGCGCATTGAACTTGCGCTTCCTGTCATTCTCAAGGTGAGAACGAGCATCTTCCAGAAGGATAGCACGGTTCATCAGGGTGTTGAAGTCTGGATAGATATGAGTGATCAACTGCATCTTCAAGCTGGGACTGAGTCCTTTCCTGAAGCGATCCTGCTTCTTCTTGTCAGTATTGACATCATCAGGTGCATAGCGTGCCAGTTTCATGAACTTCCTGATGTACTGGTTCACTGTCATGGCTCCTTGCTTCAGAGAGCGGAACTCATCTGCCTTCATCTCCATGATACCTTCAGGGATGTGGTACCTCCTGAATTCCTCCTGGAATTCATCCCAAGTGATAGCATCAGCATTCTCTGCGGCTTCACAGTAGTTATCCCACCACTCACTCGCTGCTCCCATGAGCTGGTGAGACGCCAGAAGGACCTTCTCTCTGTCGGTGGCATGGACAACCTGCAGCTTCTTGCTGATGCCTCTCAGCCAATCATCTGCTGCCAAAGGATCTTCTTCAGCACTCTCAAAGGTCGGCGGTCTGAGTCTCATGAACTCTGACATCTTGCTCTGGGGACCGGTTGTACGGTCTAGAAGTCCTTGGGCAATGACCTCCATCAGACGGGTCTGGTTATCCATCACTGCCACTAGGTTAGTGACAGGTGGTTGAGGTATTCTTCCACCTCGTCTACCACCTCGTCCACCACCTCTTCCACCTCTGCCACGGTTCTGGTTTCCTCCACCTCGGCTCTGGTTGTTATCTCCAACCTCATCATGACTTTCCTGCTGATTCTGGCTAGCTTCATCCTCCTGGTGGTCTTGATCATGGTTTCCACCTCTGCCTCCACCTCTACCTCTTCCACGCTGGTTGTTATTTCTGCCTCTGCCACGTCCACGTCCACTGTCCGCATCATGGCCATCATCTTCTTGCTCCTCACGGGCTGCACGCCTTTGGCGCTGTTGGATCCTAGCGGACCTCTTGGGAGGCATCTGTTGATTGATGATTGATAGAGAAGGGTGAGATTGAGGCAAGGTTAAGGTTACGAGCTTTAGCGAGGAAACAAGGCAACACTGGAAATAACTAACACACAAACATGAAGATCCAGCATCATTACAACATCACAGCATTACATATACATCATAACATAGGTTCGATCACACATACCCAAATCCTTTCATATAGAAGGATTTGACGGTTACAACTAGATACAGGACTCGACAACAAGGTACACTATGATACAACGACACACAACTGCTGGACTACACAAACACACACACTGCTGACTAAACAAACTACGGGTACAAGCACTGCTGCCACAAGTGCTGCTGGTAACTAACTCCATCACCGCTAACTGCTGCTCACAGGTCGAAGCCACGGTCCCTGCGCCACTCCTGGTACAGGTCGAAGGGGTCGCTCCACTGGTAGTGAGCACTGAGCAACTGGTAGTACTCGAGGAGTCCTGAGTCACTGAACATCTGGGGTCCAGGTACCTGCTGCTGAACTGCTGGAAAGTACTGAGCTGGGGAAGCAACAAACACTGGCTGGTACTGAACTGGTGGTGCAACAAGTGGTGACAGGTACTGAGCCGGTGGCACGACAACTGTGGGGTAGTACTGAGCCGGTGGTGCAACAGGTGCTGGCTGGTGCGGAACTGGTGGATCAACAACTGCTGGCTGGGAGTGAGCTGGCGAGTCAGCAACTGCTGAGTAATCCTCATCCATCGCATCATCGTCCCCTGTGAGATCGACGATCTGGTCTGCCATGGAGTCCTCTGACTCCTCTGACTGGTCGTCCTCAAACATCTGGTAGAACTCAGGTGGTATGTTGTACACAGGAGGCTGGCCATCTGACGAAGAATCTGAGTACTCTGCCCAGTCACTGGCGTACTCCAACTCGAAGAACGGAATGTTCTCCGACGGCTCATCCTCTGCAGGCCCCTCATCCTGTGAAGGGTCCTCTGGTAGCTCTGGCTCAGGGTCGTCTACTGCCATCTCAGCATCCTCGTCCTCTGTGGGCTCCTCCTCAGTCCTCACTGAGTCCTCCTCGTGTGCTGAGTCGTCGTCGTCCTCTGAGCTGTCAGACTCCATCAGGAAACCGTGTGCTGCTGCCACTGGAGCTGGTGCAACCTCTGTAGGGGCTGGAGCTGGAACCAGTGCCTGGTCTGGTGCTGCCTCTGAGGGAACTGGGGCTGCCTGCGGTGCTACTCCAGACGGTCCTGTACCTCCAACATCCTCACTGTCACTAGAGTCATCCTCTGTGTCTGTAGTGTCGTCATCACCCTCTGACTCTGTAGGTGCTGCGTAGTGTGAGTGGCGGTGCAGTCCCCTGACCCTCGGGAGAAACCTGCGACGGGGTCCTCCGTGGTGCGTGTGGCACCCCACGTAACAACTGTCCAACCTCTTGATAAGGTAGGTGGCATCCTCTCTCCATAGCTTCTTGGTACGCTCTAGGGTAGCCTGGGTCTCTGTGAGCTGAGCCTGAACTGCAGCTAGCTGTGCCTGAGCCTCTGTAAGCTTGTCTGTATCCTCCTGCCAGTGCTCTGCAGTGGTCTCGAGAACAGACTGTGTCTGTGCAAGCCGTGCCTGGGTCTCTGTGAGCTGCTCACTGAGGACTCTCTCTCTAGTCTCTGCCTCCTCGGCTCTGGTGACACACCTCGCCCACTGTCGCTGGTGCTGCTCGTAGAGGTCGTCCAAAGCAAGAAGGTACTGGACGGTGGCAACCAAGGCGGGGTTGTCCTCTGTCTGACTCAAACCCTGAAGTGCTCTCCACCTACGACGCCCCGCCGGGCGGCAGAAGGTGTAGAGCGGGAAGTAGCGGGACGGCGTGCCACGCACGTCCTGCTCGTGTCGCTCGCAGAAGAGGAGCAGGGCCTTGCGGGCCCCTGCCTGGTAGGCGTCGGTGGGTGAAGCGCCGAAGGTCGTGGCTGTCAGCGGCTCCCAGTCAGGGTGCTCAGGTGACTGGAGGATAGTCACGTGAACCTCGCACCTCTGGGTGCCGTGCTGGACGGAGCGGCGGGTGCGGTACTCTGGACGGTCGGTGTAGCCGAACCTCTGCAGGGTCTCCCAAAGGACAGTGGGAAAGCCTGCGGTGCCGATCTGGTAGCTGAAGGACCACTCGCTGTCTACCAACTGGACCTCCATCTGTTCAACAAAAGTTGAAGATGGGTAAGTACACAACAACGGAACAAAAATTTTATAAAGTAAGGACAGTACAGGAAGTAAAATTTTGTAATATAGTTTATATATATAAAATATCACTCTCTTACACTCGTTCCAGCCTAGGGTTCATCCTACAGTCAAGCATGGCTCTGATACCACTCTGTCGTACCCCATTTCTGAAGTACTAGTGCCTACCCGTATCAGTCCCTGGATCAGACGCTGATACGAACACTTACACAGAATGTCATCACAGAGTCATAACTTACATAAATACTACCAAGTCTCATACAAGCCTTCATACATAAAAGGTCTTACAACACTCGGCCAGCGGCCGTCTTATTACAACAGACATCACATCGATGAACTACTACAACAGAACCACTTAAACACAACTACAGCGGAAAGCGGAGACGGGACCACTACAGGTAACTTGAGTGCGGACAGAACCCTACTCTTCATCGTCACCATCCTGGAACTCGTACTCGGGCTCTTCATCTGAATGATTAAAGCAAGGGTGAGTACATACGGTACTCAGCAAGCCCTAACACAAGGGGTAAAAGCATGCAAGGGTATAACCAAGGATAGGCTGAGGTTTGAGCATAGCGGTTAAAGCCATCTTTATGCAAAGGTTGTTTTAAAAGCAAAGCCAGTTGCAACTACAATCAAGGTTATTGTTGACATTTAGTGGGGTTGTTTGGCCCTGGGGGAGATGCAATCCATCCCGCCAGTTCCCAAGTTTTAATGCTGGCAGGAAACCAGCGCACGGTTCCACACCGGTGTATTCCAAAAACACGCCAAGGATATAACTCACACCGTTATACTAATCTTGTGTGGCCAAAGCTTTCGCGTCGTCCAATACCGTGGAACACGGCTATCCAGATAGATTTTTCACTCTGCAGAGGTTGTACACGATTCCCCACAAGGTATACCAGTCCCTCCCACCGTCGTGGTTAGGAAAGGCATACAGAGGTCCCGTACCTACTTGGTGTCACCACGGTATCCACCCACGGAAAAACATCCGACCAGGGGCTTCATCACATCATATAATATCATATAGAAAGGCCTGAATAATATCCATATGCCGGGCTCGCGTCCCACTGTCGGCGAGTCTTCTCCTGGCTTCCGCTGCAACTCCTGCCTCCGAGTGGGTACCGGGTGGACACTATAGTAGGGTGTGGTTCCAACTCTTTCCCATACAAGACTTGTGGCTGTACGAAAGGTGCTAGGCCAGGCGGCACAGGAACCGGTCCTTATACGACCGAAGCAGGCATCTTCAATAGCTATCCTCACAGAGGAGTCGCATCCCAGAGATAGCCCTCCCCACTGAGGACTACCTCGCCTGCTCCCGCCAAGTATCCCCACTATAGAGTTGCACAAGTCACTAATTACCATCCCACATTACCATATTCACAACACACACCACCAAGCACTCACGCATTTAACACAAAAAGCATGTATAGCAAGATTAATTAAGTACTCATGTATAACAGCCCTAAGCAGCATAGCATACCAACTAATCATTAAATAATTAACGAATGTTGGGCCTTAAGTTTAACAATGGAAGCAGGGTAATCAATAACAAGGCATGGCAATCAATAAGTACTTAGGACATACTAAGCATTAAACATCATGCAATTTATTTTTAAACAGGCTCTAAGTAGGTAATTTATAAACATAGGATCAATCATGATCAAAGGAAGGTTAGGACTTGCCTTCACCAAAGTCTTCTTCTTCTAAGTCCTCGTAATCCGGGTCCTCAGCTTCTTCCTCAAAAGCTTGATTATCTATCGATTAAAAGTAAATAACGACGAATAAATCTACCGCTCAAGCAATTAATTAAACAAGCATTAAACCAAATAAGATCCAAATAACATCAAATGAAGAAGTTTCTGGTAGCATTGGATAGATCATGAATTTAGATGAATTTTGGCGAAAGAATCGCCAAAATCGGAGTTAGAATGAAAAAGATATAGATTTTAGAAGTTGGTGGGATTAATTTAATTAGAACTAAGCTTGATTAATTAAGTATGGGCAAAACTTAATTAATCTGAGGTGACTGAGTATTGGAACATGATTAGAAAGTATTCTAGTATTTTTGGAGAATTTATGGGATTTTTCTGATATTGAAAAAGTGCTCGAAAAAGATTCTGTGTACGAAAGCTGTGTGGACGTAGCAATTACAGAACGTGTGTGTGGCTGACAGATGGGCCCGTGGGGCCGGTGCACTGTGCGGCGCTGTGCTGTGGACTCGGTCCACGTGAACTGTGGACCGGTGGGATTCGGAGTTGGGTCCATGGTGGACCGGGAGTGCCACGTGGGTCGACGACCCGGTCGCGCGGGCCCACGCGCACCGACGTGGCACGCCACGTCGGTCGGCGGCGCGACGCGGCCGGAAACAGGGGGAGCACGGCGGCGGCTCGCCGGAATCGTCGCCGCCGGCGACTACGGTGGTCGGAGCGCGACGATAAGCAGTCCTATGGGCTCTACACGCGACGGCGGAGCGATTTGTGCTGGATGCCGACGACGGCGAGGAGCGGTGCGGCGGTGCGGGCTCGCCGGAGGCGGGCGGCGCGGCGGCGCGCGAGGTGAAAACGGCGCAGGAGTGGAGTTCCCATGAATATGTGCTCCCGTGTGCGCGCGCGGGAGTGCACTGAGTGTGGCGCGCACCTCGGTTAGACCGGGCGCGGCCGGAGAGCACGCCGGCGACGAGGTCGCGGCGGCGGCGGGAAAGGAGCTCGGCGCGGGGGTGCGTGCGTGCGGGGAAGAAGGAAAAGAAGTAGCGCGCGGGGACGAGAGGAGGAAGGCGGAGCTCACGGTGGGCTTGATGGAGGCGGAGAAGTGCCGGAGGCAGCTCGTCGTCGTGCGCGGTCACCGGAACCCTAGCCCGCCGTGGACGCCATGGCTCCGCGCTTCAACTGCAAAAACAGGAAGCACGACGAGATTAGCCAAAGCGCGGCGAGGCCGGGGGAAGAAGAAGGAGTCGACGGGGCTCTACTGTTCGCCGTGTTCACGCTGGCCGGAGGGAGTCGCCGGAGAAGAAGGGGATGGCGGCGGCCGGTGAGGGAAAGTGGAATTGGGGCGAGATTGCGGTGATGGCGGTGGTGTTTGTGAGCGCGAGAGGAAAGGGAAAGTGACGCGGAGCTCGTCGGCTTTTATAGGCGGCCGGGGAAGGAGCCGTTGGGCGGATTAGGTCGCCGGCTCGGTCAAGGCGCCGGTCGCCGAATCCAAAACGATGCGACGGCGCGCCAGGAGTAGGACGGCGCCCACGCGCGGGGTGACGAGGGTGCGGAACGGCTGCAGTTCATCAGACGGGACGGAGCGGAGCGGTGCTGAGCTGGGCTGACGTCGCGGCATGGGAGCTCGGTCGCCGGGATTTGTGGCGAGGCGACGGGAGAGGGCAGGTCTGCGCGCGGAGTTGGTCGAGGGGACGGTGCGACGGGACGGAGCGAAGCTTCCACGGGCGCGTGCACGTGCGGCCTCAACGGCTACTGAGCGGCGACGGGACGGGGCTTCACCGGCCGGCATGGGCGGCGTCCCGCGCGGCAGAGGAGGGAGACGACGGGCGGGGCCCGCACGTCAGCGGCACAGGGAGAGGGAGGCGGGTTGGGCTGCCGCTGGGCCGGAGTGGAGAGGGAGAAGCTGGGCCGGCCAGGGAAAAAGAAGGGAGGGCGGCCCGGTTAAGAAAGAAATGTTTAAACATTTCCGGATTTAGAAGGAATACAAATTTGAACGCAAATCAAATTTGAAAAAGGATCAAAACCAAATGAACACATAAATAAAAACAATAAAACCCAAAAGTGCTCATGGTGGAGTTTGATGCATAATTAAAATTCGAAAATTCAAATTTGGCATGAACTTGATACACTAGTTTGATTAAATTTGTTTGAATTCGAAAAAGTTCAAATTTTTAGTGATTTTTATAACATGGCAAAACACAGGGTGTTACAAATTCTGTCCTCTGTTTACTCTGGCAAGACCCACGTAGCACTGGAGCACCACCATCGCACGTTGAGATAAACAAGTGCAATTGATGCTAGGTGAATACTCGATCGGTACCCCTGCTGAAACCACGTTCGGGGTTGATCCGATTTAAAACTGGGATAGCGACTTCATAATTGAGTAGGATGGGAACTTCACGTATGTAAGTATTATCTAGTCACACACATGATTTTGCAGGCTTCACATCGATAAAGATTAAAATGTTTAGTGACAATATTCTCTGTATTCACCGTCCACCATTAAAATTATGATCATGAGCAGTGCCTCATTCACGTGCAAACCATGCTTAAATTTGACAGAGCAACTGCAAGAGGCTGATCTACCAGGATGTTGTCCAACGTGGGTTTGCTTGGCACGTCACTTTCTACAAAAGTTTTTTGTACACATTTTGAGTTGAAGGACCGAGAAGATGACAGGGGGGTGAATGGGAGCCAATAAAAATTCTTCGAAAGAACTTGGCCTATGTCCCAATTTCAACCCAACGCGTCTCTCTTGCAACCATCAAGATCACACACATCAATTGGAGATGATGTGCTAATCTTAGGAATGGTTATGAAGTGATCCAAGCAATTGCGGAAGCAATTCGGACAAAGAACAAACAAAGGAGAAAGAACCAATTCAAAAGACTTGTCGGATGTTTCGGTGAGAGGTTTCAATGGATTCACGAAAGTTCCGTCAAGTCTCGGATGTTCCGACAAAAACTTTCTGTGTATTCATGGAAGTTCCGACATGTCACGGATGTTTCGGAGTGAACAGTCACGGAAGTTCCGACAAATTACGGATGTTCCGACAAAAACTTTCTGTTCAGTGGCGGATGTTCCGACAGGCAGTGGCGGATGTTCCAAGAGGCAGTGGCGGATGTTCCGACAGCCACTGGACAGCACGCGCGCAACTCACTCGAAAATCTCAGAAATCTAATTAAACAACCTCCAAAAATCACGAAATTTGAACCATAACTTCACCGTGAGATGGGGAACATCATCCAAGAGGATCCGTACAAAAAACCCCACAAAATCACCACGGATTTTGGATCGAACGAGAAGAACTAGGGTTGGAGGAAACTTCACAAATCCATCAAACTGACGGCACTCGTGCAACGATTTGGTCAACAACCTATCGATGATTATTCTAGCACGTCATACCACCCAGATCCCCAAGAAATCCGTCTCAAAATGCATCATACAAGACGAATCGAAAATCACCCAAAAACGGCTCCGAAAATGGGGAAAAAGATAAATTCATGAACTATAAGGGGAGAAGAATCATGAGCACGAATTTGACTCCATCAAAACTCGATTTGGCGTTGCGTGGCGGGCGGGCTGCGAGAAGGTAGAGAGCTCAAGCTCGCCAGGCAGGCAGGCAAGGAGAAGCTCGAGCTCCCCCGTGTCGGTGCGTCAGTGCGCTTCTTCTTCTTCTTCCCTTGTGCTCCCTTCCTCTTCGCCATGGCCCATGGACGAGTTGCCCCCGCCAAAACGAAGCGCGGGCTGGTGACTTTAACAGCGAATCCCGTCAAGCCGTCGTCTCCTGGCGACGACGGGTGCAACACGCTTCAGATCAACGATTCGCTCTCTCGGAGCATGAGCTGATGCTGTCGCCTCCCGATGCGACGGAGTTTCTCTCTCTCTTCGTTTAATGCACGACACATTGGATATGTTTGCTGAAGTGGAGTCTTGCAGACGACGCATTTATTTGCACTGTGAGTGTCCTAATTAAGTTACTTTTGGATCGTGCTCCGAGGCATTTCTTGGTGTGCTGATAACGATAAAATGTCCACTTTGTGGAGTCAGGTGTGAGATGTGGAGATATCAATTTCAGTTTGCTGAGGCATCAAACAATTTTTTATCCTCATAGTGCTTGCAACATGTTAGTCCATCCGCACTAAAATAAATCTATGGAGGGCATGCCGCAACATGTTAGATTGCAATGCGAGGCCTGCACGTGGTGTTCTTGGCATGCCGTAACAACCATGGCCAGATGTGCGCAGCAGCGGCACTGTGCCCTGCTCCTGCCCTTGCCCAGGCCACGGCTTCTTCAGCTGGCTGGCGAGGCTGCAGGCTCGGCTACTTTGTCGCCGCCCACCGGAGGACGGAGGAGGACCTGGAGAGCGAGGCGTCCTGAGAGCAGTAGGATTCGATCGGCGCGCGCGGGATCCGACCAAGGATGGAGCCACTGCAGGCCTTGACTGCACAACAGCACAAGGGGTGACTGCCGAGGATACCGATCCCCAGCCCACCGCCTCCGCCACTACATCCAAGGTCGTAACCTTGGTAGATGCTAGACCACCAAAAAGGTGTATCATCCTCCCACTTGGATTTCCAATGCATCCCATTACTAGCCATAGCAGCGAGTTTCTCACGGGTGACATCACTGTCACCACCCCCATTGGAGACGATGTAGTGGTTTCATTTGTTTCATGAACTTCTGTCAAAGAAGCCCTCCCTCTATATCAACTAGAGTAGCCAATGCATGGAGGTACTTTGCAAGTAATAGGTAAACCTATATAGCTCGATGGATCATCAATTCATCACTCACGAGATAGTCAACCAAAACACCTAGTCCTCTCTCCTGGTAGTACGAGATTTTTACTAGGGCAATAAAGAATTGTCGCCTATGAGCTACAAAAGGCTGTCTATCTCCAGAGGGAACATGGATTATTATTGGAAGAAATCAGCTAAACAAGTACGGGTCTCATTTGTGAAGTCATTCACACAAGAATAAACTGTAGATCCCTCTTTTAGAAGGGTTAAATGGTGTGTTTAGGTAGATGCAACTAGATAAAGCGTAACCATTATTAGCAGCAATTATCCGGTTTCAGTAGATCAGGTTGTCGGCAGGGTTTTCTGGTGAGATTTGCAAACGCAATTAACTTGGCAATTAAGAGGTGTGATTTTGATATATCCTTTCGATGTATGTCTTGCACACGTAGTTCTTCAGGTTTGTATCAAACACTCGATGATATATCCTTTCGATGTATGTCTTACACAGTTATGTTATGTAGAGTTAACCTTCAGCAGCTCGGCGGCATCGCCAGGTTGAGTCGAGAGGCGTGTGAGCTGTATACGAGGTTGGAAATAAGAATGGCATATCTTACAGATCTGTGTTCCAAAGCTTTAAACGAAGCTCCATGGAGGCCCCATTTCTAGGCTGATAGAGTGGATCACGTGCACTAAATGAGAATAATAATCCAGCCAAAGGCCTCCACATTAGCGCTCTGAAACGAATGCTTTCATGGCGGCTTCAATTTCAACTTATGACACATCGCATCCTTAGTATTCCCTCCATTTCAAACTAAGTGTCATTTTAGAGGCATACAATTTTTTCAAAATAAGTGTCATTCTTACTTTCTAATGTGGCTTTCTCTCTATCTCTCTCCTCCTTCACTGCTCATCATTTTCAACGTTCTACATTTTAATCTCTCCTTAATTCTGGATTGGAGGGAGTATGAACTTACCGATCATGCACACCAGCCATGGAATCCTTTCTACTTCAGACATGATGCCTCATCTCCCTCCTCACTCATTGCTCAACTCTACACCCCCAAAGTCTTTTGGTTTCATTGATACCGCTGATCCAAACAATGTCAGTCATTGATACCAGCTTTGCGTTTGAGTTACAGTTTACGGACTGTACTCTATCCTAGTTCGTGAGATATTGGAGGCTCTGACGAAACAAGGAATGCGTTCATCAGGTGGCTCATATCAGCTTGTTTGGTTTGAAAGATGAAACTATACGGAATCATTCGATCTAAAAACCGAAGCTAACCACACTGATTGCTTCGCGTCGCGAGAAAGTTCCGTCCGGCGTGGACTCGCTCCGCACAGTGGAATGACAAAGCTAATCTACAACACAGAGTCGTTCCAGGAAAAAGTACTGGACAGACTCCGCACAGTGCAGGATCAACTGGTGCCGGATGAGGACGACAGTCAACCAAACAGGCTGCGCGCAGTTCACCAAATTTCAGAACTCCTGATGCATCACATCCCCAAACCCAACATGAACTCTGTTTCACCACCAACAATGTAATCGCTCGTGTCATATTCTTTAGTATTCTCACATATCCCTCCTTGGATCCTCATCCTCCCTGATCTACTCCGTTTCGTTGAGGTTTTTTAGATAGAATGCATTTCCTATAATTTTACACAAGCAAAGTGAGCTCTGGTCACCTTCGCTCTGTTTTATGGGAGGTTGTAACCACGTAGGTGTACTCGGATCTCCTCCAAAAAAAAAAAAAAAAAAACGTAGGTGTGCTCGGTCCCGGTCGATTAAGTCATTTAAGTGGGACTCTGAACTTAAAGATTCGCTGGTCCCTATCTCGAAAATGTACTGAGGTCCAACATAGGAAACACCAGGGACTGGAACGCATGCTTCCAAAAATTCTTTTTGAACTGCATGCTTCCATATTTTGTCTCCGCACGGTAGTTATCTCTGAATTAATTGCATTACATTACATGAGGCCCAACATCAAATTTCCTGGTGCCAATTATACACATGCATCATCCGCCTCATATATCCTCCTCTATTCGTCATTCTGCAGGAAAAATGAAGGAAAACCCAGCTTTCCTGACATGGGTGAGGTGACTAAACTACGTTGTACGCTGGGTACTGCTGGCAAAGGATTGGTGAGCGTGGTTAACCGCAAAAACCGTTAACCAACATTAATCGCACCGAATTATCTAAATTTGTAGCTGGTACTGTTAACCGCAAAAATTTCTAGCTAGTATGATGCTTCATCGAAAGTTCAGGTTTTTGAGCAAGCTGCAAGGAATGTTTTGCTGACTGAAGCCAAAAGTTGCTGTTTGTAATTAAGCCCATAACAAGATAATTAATACAGTCCGGCCTCCAGTACCATCACGTAGCATGGACGAGGTGTATGGCCAAGCGAGTATCAATAAGTATTGTGATCAAACAAGTACAGGTAACGTGATCAGAGGTGCCGTGGCGCATGCATGCACCCCCGGGCTCAAGGACATGCATATGAAGAAACCGATCGAACGTCTCCATTTGGCTGATAGAATATGGCTCATGTGCGGATAAAGAAGATCATTCGATTCTCGCGCCACATTCATGTGTTACTTATCTGGGAAAATGAACTGTACGCAATTAGACAAACATTGATCTGTATGCATGTCAGCCAATCTTGCAAGTCGGTTGCAGACAAAAACACCGTGTCCTTCACTTGACTAAGGTAAAGCAGCGTGCTTCGTCCGTAGTGATCTTTGCAGACACCACCTTGCCGCAGGTAAGGAGGGAAGAACCAATGTGGCTTTGAGATTGGCGGTAGGACACGAGTTGTGAATCTGGTCCATGCTGCACAACCTACAGTGTATATCTCATAGATGGAAGGTTATGTTCTGTGTAGCTTTAGCTCCCGACGCTCCCATCCCCACATATCATATGAGCCAACCAATTACCACCGCTCATGCATGTAGCGTCCTCCTTCCCTTGTGAGGAAGCATGTTCAGTTCGATTTCTTTCTTTTTCTGTGAGGAAGTATGTTCAGGTCTACTGTCTTGCATTTCTGTATATATAAAAAATAGGATGGGCTTGTTTATATATGCAAGCGGTAGCGCTATGCTCGTGTACCACGAGCATGAATAGAGAGTAAGTCGTACTGTGAATTTAGTGGTTCACACCAACCATAACATAAGAGTTTATTGGATTGAAATCAATTTCTACTTCGGTACAATAACCATTAAGCGGTGGCAAGCATCTTGCGCTGCACACTTTTCACTTTGCTGCCGTGCATATGGGTTTTCATTTTTTTTTCAATTAACCATTGTCTTCGATGTAGTCTAATGCATTCCATTTCTCTACAAGCGCATTAAGCTACTGACATGGAACTGAAATTGCAATATGCACAAGAAAAAAAAAGTGAGGCACATACGGTTAGTTTTGGTTAATTCATAGCATCGAATTAGATACTGTAGCTAATCCAAACAGTATCATATACACATTACGCTTTGGCAGTAGCCAGTACTGAACACTGAAGCTCGAACCCTTCGAGCGCGCTAACGAATATGCATTAATCCGTTTGGTGCATGCCACACTGCGTATGGAACTTTAGCCTTCATGCGTTGAGCAAGGTAAAGGGCAAGCTGCTTGCCCCAGATTCACAAGTTACGTGAACTGCTGAGTTCAAGGCCTCGAATGGTGATTGTATAGCCTGAAGAGGTGCCTAGCCTCTTTCAACCAGACAAAGTGCAAAGTACCTGGGAATTGACACGGCCGTCCCTGATGATGCCTAGAATCTTAACTGTACTGCTGTTCTACACTTATGCGTCCGGAAAAGTCTGTGCTAACTGGGCTATCAGATGGCCATTTCAACTGCCGTGAGATCCAACTGAAATTCCTAATGCATCCCATTCCCGTAGGCACTCACTAGCTATACATGACGGCAGTCATTGATGGTGTCCCATGGGTTTGTACTCTCGTCGCCAGTTCTAAGTCTTGATACAATGAAAGGATAAATAGGATGTGAGGGTTTTCGGCTACTGAACGTTCCCTTGAGAGCTTCATATACACCCTTCAATTTTTAACCGATGATGCTAGTAAAATGGGGTTTATACCTCAGTTCGGCTCAGCTTGTTGATACATATATACTCAAGGTTGTCTAATGCATGAGTAGTGTGGATAGTAAAATGGGCTGTAATCTTCCTTTGGCCTAGGCTGCTGCGTGTTTATTGATGCCCCAGCATCGGCGTTAAAAAACTTAATTGCTTTCTATCTTAATACACAAATACGCATACTCATGCGAGGAAAAAAAACCGATGATGTTACTGAGATACAAAAACGTTGTCATAGTATCATTAATTAACAATTGGAGGGGTAATTAGAGTATTTTGGCTCGTTTCTTAGATGAAGTTACTCGAGCCATGAATGTTCCACCAGATACTGAATATATATTAATAGTACAATATTATAATGGCCAGCATGTGTACATCCTTTATGTTTTTTTTCCATTTATGTGGAGAGCAGGAAGAGAGCCAGCCCAAGCCTAGGTGATCATGAACACACATATCTCAACTGAAATATTGACTTGCCACGTGAATTGAGCGGCATGCAGATCAGCTTGCTACGAACAAATGGAGTTCGCCTACGCAGGTTCGATTCCTGGGGATACCTCTGCCGTGTCCCGTTGTTGGGAAATTCTCTAGGGGTGGACCGAGTTTCTTCTTCTCAGTTGGTAGAGGCAAGAGTTGCGCTCCTGCCTGAGTTTGAACTTGGGTGCTCATATTTTTCTTAGACAAGTAACAATATTTTTAAATTAAAAGTTATCTACCCATTTCTTACAAATTCATATAAATCTTCGTTCAACAGAACTCTAGTATAAAATATGCTTTCAAGTGACTTTAGTATTTTGGGCTCGATAGTCAGAAGATGATGTTGGCCTTGAGCATACAACTGCATGCTACTGTTGGAGTCCCAAGCGTTGTACTCGAATAGAGCATCCATCACCACGAGAAGGGGATGTGTCAACTAACAGAACGTGAGCTGTATGATCACGAGACTTTGCTTCTTGTTAGTTTAGCTGTGGAGGTTTCGACTTTTCTGTATTTATTATGCTACTGGACGAAGCATGCAGTCCCCCTTGTTCTTTATCAACATAACGTTAGAGCTGGCTTTATTTTTTTTAGATAATGGGATGATTATATTAAACCCAGCCTTGGCCCTCAAAAGAGAGTTACAGCCAAATACAATCAACGAGCAAAAAGGTCTTGAATCATGCGAACAGAATGCCACACTGATGAAAGAAAATAACAATTAAAAGAAAAAGAAGCTCCTCGGTACAACTTTATTGTTGAACCTCCCAGGCAACGACGAGTAGAGATCCGAGAATCCGCAACATCTCAACCACGCCATGAGATCATCGATCATCGGAGAATGAGCATCAGCCATGTGGGCCGCCACCTTGATCCGATCCCTCAGAGCATAGGAGGAAAATCGTTCCATAGCCACAACCATCTATGTATGCTGCTGTCGCTAGATCGATGATCGCCAAGTGACCGAATCCCACAGAGCATGAGAAGGGGAATCCCACAGGTAGAGCTGGCTTTATGGATCCCGGTTCCTCTAAACTTCTTTCAGATTGCTCGGCTCTGATTGTCGTCCACCCAACCCGAGCTCCCAATGCCTCCAGTTCTAGCAAATAGGCCTCACTGCCGCCGTCAACCTCTCCTCCCTCTATTCGGATGCGGTTTTTACATGCTTTCTGTTTCTCGGATTCTGGTAGATGGGATATACTCCCTATTTATCAAGCGCAGGGAATACGTATAGACGTACGGTCTAGTGGCGGGATAACAGATATGCCAGACAAGAACATCATGTTTCTGTGAATGCATCGAGGGAGAACGGCTCCAACAGAGACAAGGATGCCAGGAGAGAACGAACAGCTATGACACATGCGAATTGCAGCTTTGTTTCTGACCTCTTGAGGATAAGTGTGAAGCATGGGAAACTAAATGAATAATTAGCCATTAGGAAGACCATTAGGAAGACCATCTGACATGGCCAGGAACGCCAGAAACCAACATTTCTGCCTATAAATTTGATTCAGGCAATCCTATTATGCGACAAAAAAGAGTGAAAATTCTAGCTGACCTACCTAGTATTCGTGCACTGAAATGGAAACCTGTAGGCCGAGGGAAACAAATTTATCCAAGAACTACACTCCGTAGGCCATTACAACATCTGCATAGGTGTAGCCAAGACGCGACTGCAACTATGGTCTATGGACACTGCTGCAACAGAAGGCGAGGTTTTTTTTTTTAATCCAGACCTATTTAATTTTGCTTGTTTAGAACCGATTAAAGCGATATGCCTAATATTCATTTGTGGTAGTATATATACTCTCATTCCTACAACCGTAGTGGAAATATGAAGCAGAGAGCCGCATTAGCAAATCCCGAACGAAAACAGCATATGCATAAAAAAAAATATGAAAATGCATATAGCCCCTCTCATTTCAGGAGCTATAGCAGGTTATAAAGCCGGCTATTTGGAACTTTGCTTCTGTCAGAATCATCAATCCTCGATCGGGGCACATATGAAAGTTGTTCTCATCGATCTTCACACCCTAGTGCAGCACCGCTGTCCTTATATCCATTGAATTCTCTCGTGCTTGAAACGACGGAGTCACCACAATGGACAGATGTCTCCTATCCGGCTTCAACCAGAGTTCCCAGTGCCTCCAGTTCCTAGTAAACAGGCATTACTGCCGCCGTCAACCTCTCCTCCCTCTATTAGGCACAACCCAAGGAAGAGGATGTGGTTTTTACATGCTTTCTGTTTCTCGGATTCTGGTAGATGGGATGTTGCTCGGTATAACAGCTATGCCAGACAAGAATATCATGTTTTTCTGAATGCATCGAGTGAGAACGGCTCGAACAGAGACAAGGATGCCAGGAGAGAACAGCTATGACACATGCGAATTGCAGCTTTGTTTCTCTCTTGAGGACAACCAAGGACAAGTGTGATGCATGGGAAACTAAATGAATAATTAGCCCATTAGGAAGATAATCTGACATGGTAGGTGACTATGAATATAGTTAAACCAAGTACCATTCAATTTACGATTGCTTACACTAGTCGGATCTCTATCTTTATTTTGAACTAAAGACATGTCTATTAGGGCAGTAACCGCGAACCTTGGATATCATTCTCTGTTCCCAAAAAAAAGGAGAAAAACCTTGACTTCTCTAATCTACTCCGATCTGCTTGGGTCGAGGACATGCCCCATAAAGATGACTGCACCAGCCGTCTCCTCCACCACGAAGAAGGCAAACGGATGGTCGGCGACAAAATCATGGCGGCGACTACTAGCACAATCGCGCTCAATCGAGCAAGCAGTCGACGCTGCTGCCTCCGTCCCCTTCTCGTTCACCTCGATGACGGCCTTGTGGAAAACGTGCTGCAGCACCAGGGACGGGCTGCCCTCCAGCATGTTCGACAGGTCTGCCTTTCCGGGCTCAAAGACGTGTTTGAGCCCCATGGCCTTGAGCACGTCATTCATTCGGCTCGAGAAGGAGAGCTTGAACTTCGGCAGCCGGAACTTGCCGACCTCGACGGCCCGCCTCGGCAGGCTGTCCCAGAGGAAGCTGTTGGGGCTGGAAGCCATCTTCTCGACGAGGCTTGGGAGGCCGTCGCGGGCGTCGGGGAGGAAGATGCACATAGCGAACTGTGGATGAACCGAGCTTCCAGTTCCATGCGGCATCTTGTAAGTTAGCTTCAGGACCTTGAAGCCATGGTCCTGTGCGATGAACCGATCCCGCCGGCTGCTCATGAAGGGCACCTGCACACGGCGGCCGTCGAGGCGGTAGAACGTCCCGTCCTCCGTGTCGCTCCTGGAGAACGTCTTGGACCAGGTGCCTTTGAAGTAGATGGCGTTGGCGAGCACGAGGTGAGTGTCGCGGTGCACCGAGTCCCGAGGAAGGATTGATTTGATGAGACGGTTAGTCGATTTCGAGACCCACTTGTTGATCTCCTCCCGTGCGTCCTCTGCCTGCCAGCATGAATTTTTTTTCAGAGGTAAGTAAACACACCGACCAATTTTTAACGCGAACGCACTATCAGGAACTGTATTTTCAGATCTAATAACTTCAATTGTGATGTATAATAAATTTTTTATAGACAATGGAGAACAATTCCAGAACTGACCTTGTTCTTGAAGTCGGCGGCGCGTGTCTCGGCCTTGTACGACTCGACGGCGGCCGCTCGGTATGCCGGACTCAGGGCCACCGTCTTGTCGTGCCACACGCCGCACGCGAAGGTGACCAGCGGCCCGCCGCCGTCCGACCGGTCGGCGAGGGCGCGCTCCGCCACGCCGCGGACGAACTCGGCGAGATCATCGAGCGACGCCGCGCCGAGCAGCGCGAGGAGCTCGTCCAGAGTGTCGCCCTTGGCGCCGGCCGCCACCAGGGCTAGCGCGGCGTAGATCGAAACCGGAGAGAAGACGAGGTTGACCTGCTTGCCGCCGCCGCCTTCGTCGTCAGCGTGCTGCTTCGCCAGGCGGAGAGCGAACGCCGTCAGGCCAGAGCCCGGGGCGCCGCGCGGCTTCTTGCCGGGCCGGGCCTCCTCTTCCATAGATGCAATGGGACACGTTCTGGAGTGTTTCGGTGGTTGTTTTTTCTTTTTGGAAACGTCTTTGGGTTGTTGTTGACTGTGCAAGGAGGTTGGTTAACCTCTATTGCAAGTCAACTTGGGAACTTTGAAAGTCGATTCGTACGTACGCTGGGCAGTTTAGCAAATGGAAAGCCCATCTCCAAAAAAAAAAAAAAAAAAAGGAAAGGCGGAAGCACGAATCTTGACGTACCTTAATTATAGGCCCCATATAATTAAGGGGAAATATAAGGGGAAACAAAAAAACTATTAAGTGCATGTGTGCAAAATTTTTTTGGACCTTTAGATCTAGGGGCTGTTTGGTTCCCCGCCGTAACTCGCCTCCACCGAACGTTCGGCAACCATCGAAAATCGTGGTGTCACTTTGGTTCCTCGCCCAACTTTGTGGCAGCCACAAGCATGCAGTTCATTTCCACGCCGAAGCTACGGCGTCGTTTTTGGCGCCGCTGAACATTCGGCGTGGCAAGCCGTGGCTAGCGTCCAAACGGCTCCCTAATTTTGATGGGCCGAAATATAGGAAGCTTGAAAAGTCTCACCCCATGATTTTGGCAACCATGGTTCCAAGAGATGTTTCCAAAAACGTATGTTTTATAAATGAAAACTCTCACCCATGATTTAAGTTATCCAATGGTTCTCAATGATTTTGTGCACATGTGGACCAAATGCTTCATGTGCACCTCAGGCACATTCCATGCACGCGGAGAACATTTCGACTACTGCTAGGTTCATTTTTGAAACGCCGCTAAAATACATTTTTTGTAGTGGTGTTTAGCGAATGCGATGATGAACTCCTGATTAGTAAGATTGTTATAGGATGTTTAATTTGCATTATATAGAAATTTAGGAGTTCAGAGAGGTTTCAGTGAAATGGAGGTTTTTTTAATATCATGTCCCTTAATATTAATAACTCCACCCACTGCTATCGTCTCTTTCTAGCTCATGTACAATGCAAAATCAATACTAAGCCTAGCACATCTAAAATATGTGTTAGACTTATTTAACATTGCAAGGAGTACAAAAACCCTATTCTAAAATTCAAATGGTGCTTAAATAGCTAACAGATACACATCTTAAGCATCAGGTGCCAAATAAATTAGTTTTTTCTGATAAGCAAATTTCTGAGCACCTCTATTGTACAAGATATAACTTCTCCAACTCATCTTATGGAGTGAGCACCATAGTCGACTTCCGAAGTGGAGATCAAAGCTTCCTTCAATAATAATCCAAATCCATGGCCAGCTTTATTTTGTAGTCAGCAATAATACATCGTGTTGCCGTCAAGCCGCAGAGCATGAAGGAACTGGAACACAAATTAAAGGCGAGGGGTTTTTGGTGCTGAGAACTGAAAATCGCTTTCTTTCTTTGATTGCAGAATATGACGGACTATGTACATGGTGTCGTGGCTATAGCGGCCTCCTAATTATGCGAAAGTGGGAGGAACGCGCTCCGCATGGACTGGGAGTCAGTTTTACAGGACTTTGATTAAACAAACTAGCAACTTCAAGCAAACTAACAGGCACGGATTCTTGGTTGTTGCTCGGCCAGGCTTCATTTTCCATGATGAATGGTCGACGCTCTTGAATCGTTGTTCACGGTTAACCTATATGGCAACTGCATACATTGAAAGTCGGCTCGTACCGTCCAACATAGAGGCCCTCTGTTGTATTTTCTAACTCTATGGAGCAGGATAGAACAATACTGTGAGAGATCTTCAGCTTTTGTTCCCCCTGCATCCCATCCCACAGCTCCATGCCCACGGTCTTGCCAGCCGCCAACACCATTTCAACTTCTTCATCAATATAATCATCATGTACATGTCCCCCTCGCCACCATGTGTGTTCTAGTCAAGATATGTGCGCTGCATATTAGGCGTATCGACCGCTGCAAAGCTAATCATGAAGAAGCTAGCATTATACTCCTTATTAGGACAGAGCCATCTCGAGCTACAAATAGTGTAGCAGCTCCGATTAGTGCTTCACTAACCGAGCTGATCGCATATACAGTACTAAGTACTACTGGTTGTGTACCACAGCCATCAAAATGATTGTTTTTACTTGCTACATAGCCCAATAAGGATGGCCCAGGAAAATGCACCAATACTTGTTTTTGGGTTTGGTTTAGTTCACAGTTCCAGTCCATACCACGCATGTGTAATACATTGAGCATTGAGTACACCTTCCTGCCTTCTGCCTCCTGAAGATGTACGATTGGTGTCGTACCCCATTTCTGAAGTACTTAGTGTTTATCGTATCAGTCCCTGGATCAGTAGCTGATACGACACTTTCACAGAATGCTTCACAGCGAATACTTTATTTATATTACCGAGAGTCATTACAAGCCTTTTCATACATAAAGGTCTTTATACAAATGAGGCGGGCGGCCTCAACACACACAGACATCACGCTCAAAGGCTGACGCAGCAGCCAGAGCTAACACTAATGCTAGCGGAAGACGGCAGGGCTCCACTCCTACAAGCATCGCTTGAGCGAAGGCCGAACTCTACTCTTCATCACCATCAGCTTGAAAGTCATACTCGGGTTCATCTTCTGAATGATTTAAGCAAGGGTGAGTACTTAAGGTACTCAGCAAGCCTAACACGAGGGGTATGATTATGCAAGGGATTATCAAAGGATTAGGCTTATGGTTAGAGACAAGGCGAGAAAGCTAAGTTTATGCAAGGTTGTTTTTGAAAACAAAGCATTTCGCAATTCTAATCAAATATCTGTAGAGATTAAGTGGGGTTGGGCGGCCCTGGGGGAGATGCAATCCATCCCGCCAGTTCCTCAATTTTATCACTGGCCGACGGCCAGCACACGGCTCCAAACCGGCGTTTTCCAAAAACACACCCAGGAAACTCACGCAGAAAATCTAATCATAGTGTGGCCGATGCTTTCGCGTTGTCCAATACCGTGGAACACGGCTTTCCGGAAAGTTTCTTAACCTTGGCCAAGGGTGCACAAATTTCCCCACAAGGTGGTCCAGTCCTCCCTATCGTCATAGTTTGGACTGTCCTACTAAAGGTTCCATACCTACTTCGTACCACCACGGCATCCCCCACGGACATCACCAGGGGCTTCATAATCATAATAATATGGCCAGTCATAAATGCCGGATCTCGAACACCCACCAACGAACGAGTCTTCTCCTGGGACTCCGTTGCAATCTCCTGCCTCCGGGGGGTACCGGGTGAGTACTAGTAGGGTGTGGTTCCAATTCCGCGCCCATTCACGGCTTGTGGCTGCGCGAGGGGTGCTAAGCAAAGGCGGCACAAGAACCGGTCCTTATATGACCGAACCAGGCATCTTCAATAGCCAATCCACAAGTGGAAGGGCGTCTCAGAGATAGCCTCCCCACTGAGGACTACCTCGCCTGATCCCGCCAAAAACATCCCTCACTAGGGTTGCACTTATTATTAACCACCCAATTTCACATTTACACACACCACCAAGACACACGCATTTACACGAAAATCATGTGAGCAATATTAATTAAACACATGTGAAAGTCCTAAGCAGCAAGCATATCAACAATTCATTAATTAAATTAATGATGTTGATTCCTAGGGCTAACAAGGGTACAGGATATAATCAAGTCAAGGTAGGCAATCAAATATTGCATAGGACCATTCTAGCATTTAAATTTATTTAAATACCATACAATTTATTTATAAAACAGCTCTAATTAGGATATTTCCAAACATAGGATCAATATGATCAAAGGAAGTTAGACTTGCCTTCACCAAGCTCGTCTTCCTCTAAATCCTCGTAGTCGGGGTCCTCAGCCTCTTCGTCTTGATTATCTATCGATTTATTAAAAGGTAAATCTACCGCTATGCAAACAATTTAACAGAGCAATAAATCCAAATAAAATCCAAATAAAATCAGGGGGGAGTTGATTTTGGTGGCACTGGGTAGATTAGGATTTTAGATGAATTTTGGCGAAAGATTCGTCAAAATCGGAGTTAGAACGATGGAGATATTGACTTTTGAAGTAAAAGAAAGGAAATTGATCAGGATTAAGTTAAGTAATTGGTTATAGCCATAATCCTAATTAATTTGGAGTAACCAAGGGTTGTACAATGATTAGGAGGTGATAAAGTATTTTTAAAAATTTTCTGGAATTTTTCTGTTATTGGAAATGTGTCGAAATACGAATTTGTGTACACTGGCCGGGTGCAAGCAGCATTTCTTGAAAGAGAAAAGAGGCTGACAGATGGGTCCAGGGGATCTGAGGGCTTATTTGCAAGAATAGAAAGGTTTCAGGGACCTTTTGGTAAATACCGAAAGATGTCAGGGACCTATTTGTAATTTTTGGAAAAGTTCAGGGGTCTCGGTGTAAAAAAGATAGGGGCTAAATTGTAATTACAGGAAAGTATAGGGACTTTTCTGTAAAAAGACAGGACTTAAACAGAATTAATAAAAAGATCAGGGGCTTATCTGTAAGAATGCAGAGCCCCGGGATTTTCACGATTTTGGATTTGTTTTTGAATAGGAAAAGATCCTGAGAGGCTGACAGGTGGGCCAGTGGTGGTCGGTGCACTGTGTGCACACTGTTCTCTGGACTCGGTCCATGGTGCGAGGGACCGATGTGGCGTGTGCGTGCGGCCTATGGTGGACCGGGCGTGCCACGCGAGCAAGGCGACTGGGTCGTCGCGGGCCCGCGGGCCGACGTGGCTGCCACGTCAGGCGGCGGTGCGGCTGAGTCAACGCGGCCGGGAGAGAGAGCGCGCGCGGCGGCGCCTCGCCGGCGGGCTCGTCGGCGGCGGCTACGAGCGGAGGGGCGCGACAAGGTGTACACCTACGTGTTCTACGCGACGCGGCGAGTGCAGCGGTGGGAGACGTCGTCGACGGGGACGACGGATGCGGCGGCGCGACGTCGCCGGAGTTGGCGGCGCGCCGGCGAGGAAGGGGAAAAGGATGTGCGCGTGTTTGTGCACGAGTGTGTGCTAACGGGGACGTGCGCTAGAGGATTGCGGAGCGTCCGGTGAACTCGGCCGGGCCGGAGGGGGCTCACGGCGGCCGGCGGCGAGAGGAAAAGGCGGCGGCGGGGCCGGCGCTCGATGAAAGGAGTCGCGCAGTCAAAAAGGGTCGACGAGGGGTGGCGCAAGAGAAAGAGAGGGTGAAGGGGATGCTCACCGAGCTCTTAGACAGGCGAGAGTTGACGGGAGATGGCCGGAGCTGAGGTCGACGTGCGGCGGGGCTAGGGTTGCGGTGACCACCTCGTACAGAGCGCGGCTGCACAAATGAGGGGCACCAGGGAGTTAAGCATGCATCGGAGCTTTGAATTTGACGAAGAAAGGGGAGCGGGGCTCACCGGAGAAGAAGGGAGGGCTCACCGGAGTTCTCGCCGGAAATGAGAGAGAAAGGGAAAAAGAGCAGTGGAGAGCTCGGGAGTGGATGGAGATGGGAAATGAAATGAGAAGAAGAAGAAGGGGTCTCAGTGCTTATTTATAGAGCTCCAATGGCGGTGCGAGGGGGCGCGAGGTCGGTTCGCCGGCGAGAAATATCTCGCCGGTGTTAATGCGTGATTGACGCGCGAAGGCGGTTCGCGAACTTCGGAGGACGACGGTGACGCGCAAGAAGAGCTTCTGCAGTGCTTGGGACGCGACAGAGCGAGGGGAGGGCAAGCTGTGGCTGACGGAAGCGGAATGGGGCTCGCCGGAGTGAGGGAAATGTGGCGCGCGCGTTAGGTAAAGGAAGAGGACGATGGGACGCGACGATAAGGCGGTGGAGCGTCGTCACGAGCTTCACGTGATGCTCCTGTGGCGCGGAAACGACGGGACGACGAGGTCCGGCAGGAAGGAATGGGCGGCGGCGCAATTTCCGCCGGCGCGAGGTTGACGACGGGAGCGCGGGCCCCACGTGTCAGCGAGAGAAGGGAGAGAAAGGGAAGCAGGCTGGGCTGGCGGGCGAGACGGGCTGGCGCGGCGAAGCTGGGCCGGAAGCGGGGCGGCCCACGCGGAAAAGAGAGAAAGGAGAGATGAGGGAGTGGGCCGACCGGGAGAAAAAGAAGAAGCGCGGCCCGATAAGGAAAGAAAAGTTTGATCTTTTTACTGGGTTTAGATTTGAATGAATTTCGAATTCATTCAAAAGGAGGGATTGAAACCAATACTCAAACAAATCAAGAAAAACACGAAAATGCATATGGTGACTTTTATGCATGGTTTAAAATTCAAAATCTTTTGGTTTTGCTACTAACTAAAGCTAGCAAATTGATTTTAATTGAAAAATTTTAAAAAGTTCAAATTTTTAGTGACTTTTGACAACGGTCAAAAACGCGGGTCGCTACAATTGGTTTCTTGGTCAAAGTTTGTTAATGAAACAGCATGCGAGTCATATCATCGGTTTACAAAGATGCATGTTTGTTTTGTATTGCAGTTAGAGAATATATTTTATTTTGACTTTCTATATGGTTTGTTCAGAGTTTATTTAGATATATCAATTGATATTCTAAAAGAAAAGGATCTGACGGTGCTACTTGTTTGAAGGAACACATTTTTACTTACATTAATTTCAAGTGTTGCATCTGCTGCCACGTGGGGGCATACGGTTTGAGGTTTTTAGTACGTAGCTGGGACTTCCCTGGGTACATCTTTATGCAAGTTGGGTTTGCAAAGTACACTACGGATTTGTAAAAAGTCCAATGCGAGTTAATTGAGGGTCATGTTAATAGCTAGCTGCCAATAGTTTTTCATGCTTTGCAAGACAGATCATCCTTCCACGCAGAAACTTTTGTCTGCAAAAGTATGGAGGGATAAACTTTCCTTGCATCACAGCAAGAACTACGTGAATTGTCTTACAAATAGCTAAAACCAAAAACAATTTAAGCAGAAAAGATGAACGATCTGGGGGAGGGGACAAGGCCATCACTGCGCGCTCATGCAGATGCTTTGCACCAGCTGCTATAGTGCAAAGCAGGGGTCCCGCAGCGACCACCATACAGGGAGGCTCAGGTGTATGCTTTTTCGCTGGTGTACCAAATGAATGATCTAACGTACTCCACTCCCATGTCATTCCTGAACCTTTACTCCTGATGCATCCCACTCTCAGCATGCCAAAATTCATCACCAGCATACTGGCCACTGGCGTCACTTGCCCTCACCGTAGCAGCAAAGAGTTGTTTGCATAATGCTTCAACTTTTTCGAGTGTGTTGGTTCAGATCGTAACTGGCAGCAGCAGAAACAGTTGCGCAATTGAAGAGAGATGGAGGGTCTCATGCGCAGTCGCAGATCGACTAATTGGTCACCAACCACCTTCTGATTTAGCACACGTATCGTAGCTATGGCTTAGTCCAATTCCCCACTATATATGGCAATGTGCAGCTGCTAGTGGGTTTCTAAAATATTTATTCACCAAATCATATGAGTCCGGTTCTCTTGAGAGTGGGATGCACCAGGACTGATGGTTCAAGATGGAGAGTTAACAATTCAAGATGCATACTGAACATTCGAGACACTACGCTCTCGCATTCTCTGAGGCTAGTATATGTTGAACGGTAAAATCCTACCGCAACTCGCAGCATTTGTTTATAAAGTTGATTAACCGACTCATTAGGATTCATGCTTAGGTTAGGCAGCTCTAAAAATCAAATGTTAGAACTATCCTCTTAGGTCAACCAGCCTAAGCATCATGAACACCTCAATATCTTAATTATAAGACACAAGACTAACCAAGTTGGAGGTATAACGATCAAATGTGCTGATGCCTTCTTCGAGCAGTTTTACTATCCAAAATAACGGCCATTAGTTTATAAAACCTAATATGGCCATTAGCTAGTTTGATCCGATAGTGCAGATCTCATCTCGAAAATTCACTGCTAATGGCCATTATTTTATTAAATTGAGGGGAATATTGAGAATAACAGTGATAGACTTGTAATAAGTAGCTTAGTTTTCATGAATAAATCAAATTACTAATGTAATTAATCGTTGTGACCTAACGCTTGCACACGTTTGGTGTACGTGCGCCAGCTTAGGACCTTCCCGCTGCCGGGTAAGACCATCAGCATCTTTACATTATTGTTAGCTGCTCACGTGTCTCCCAGAATGCCTGAACAATAGGTTTATTTTCCCTCTTACTTGATCATGATTTTTCCCTCCAAGAAGCTACAAAATCATCTTCTCTCTGCATGATTTTTGTTACTCGAGCAGAGCAGTCCATGTGCATGCGTTTTTAGGCTCGTCAGATTACAAAATTTCAGAATTAGCTGTGTCCAAGCATAATTAGCCGTGAAGGAGTCATATATGCCTCCATAATTAGGTTATTGTTTGTTGCCGACCGTTAATTAGTCATTGTCAAAAATTGGCATTCCAGTCATCTATGATGATCTCTTATGTAAACTGCTTATTGACCATGTCATGGGACACTATTATGCAAGGATTTGAATTTGTTTGATCCTTGTGGTTGCGGTTGTAGTTAATATCAGAATGATTCGTCTCCCCAAGATCTTGCTGATTTAGCAGAGCCTTTTGTTTACCGTTGTCAGTTATTAATTTTCTGATCCTTTTGTTTACCGTTGTTTACTATTATGCAAGGATTGGAATTTGTTTGATCCTTTTGTTTCTATTATATATTTTCTGCATTGTGAATTTTTTTACACCCGTAGCTTTGTTATTGCAATCATAAGAACAGTGTAGACAAGACACAAGATGTAGGGAGAAACTCTCGTTCTTGTTAGTTTTGTATAACTCTGTCGCTCCCCTCGTAGGGTTTGCGTATGTGTGTTCATATGGGTGAGTGTGCGTGCGTTGTGAGTGTCTGAGTTGTGCTGTATAATCTAAAAAAAATAAATCAATATATGTGTCGTGCGGGGTAGGAATCATACTCGAAGTCTAGGTTTAGATGAAGCTGCAAGAGTCCTTACAAGGTCACAGTTCCAACGAAAGCTTCAGATCAGACTAAGCAATGCTCAACGTCGCATCCTTACAAGGAATATATGCCATGATACTTCACATGGCACTCATGTACCACTTACTGCAATATATATGCAAATAGATCTCTTAAATCCACGTTTGTGTTCTATACGTTAAGATTGAACTGTATATTTGGTTTAGGCTATGAGCCCGCTGAATATAATCTGTGTGCCACATCCCTATTGGACTAGGTCACGCATATCATCCTGGCCCTAGATCTCTAATTTTATTAATCGTGGTTAGGATGACATTACCCGGCCTACATATATGTATAATAACCTCTGTTTACGTATCAATGCATCCAATAGTTTTTTTTTTTGAGAAGCATCCAATAGTTCTCTTGTGTGAATTATATCCTCTCTCCAACCACTGGTGAGTCCAGGCCCAAACCTGGGGGTGGGTCGAAAGCTTGTTGGGCTCTCATGGGTGGGCAAAAAAGGAAAGAAACAAAAGGAAAAAAAAAAGCTACAGTGCTCCAAAAACACGTTGGGCCGAATCTGAGGGTGCGCCCACCCCCTGCCGTCTGGACTCGCCACCGTCTCCAACACTATATGGGTTACAATACTTGCACCGTCCTTATTGCTTTCTCATCCTAGAAATCATATAGATAAGTCTGTTGCGCGTACGGACGCGCAACCACGCGAGCGTGCGTCTGCATGCGGCCCAGCCCAATAGCGAGGGGCGGCGAGCGGGGCGAGCGGCCGGCCGAGGGCGGGCGGCGCGGCGCGGCGGCGAGGGCGCCGCCGCGTCGCCGGAGGTGGGGGAGGGCGGCGGGGTTAGGGTCCGGGGTTGTCGAGAGAGGCCAGGGGGCCATCACCGTCGCCGGACATAGAAGGGAGGGTTCGGGGGGCGGCGGCCGCGACCCGGCGGTGGGCGGCGGTGCGGCGAGGCGGCGGTGGCGCCGCCAGAGCCGCGGGCGGCAGGCTGGCGGTGGGCGGGGTAGGCGGCGGGGGCGTCAAATCGCGACGAGTTAGCGGCGGGCGGTGGCTTGCCGGGCGGTGGTGGCGGGTGCGGGCGGCGCGGCGAGGCGGCGAAGCGCCGCCGGCCGCCGGAGGTGGTGGTGGGCGGGGAAGGGGTCGGTGCGGCGGGCGGCGACGGCGCCGGGACGGCGCCGGAGCTGCGGAGACGGCGGTGCGCCAGGGCGGGGGAGGCGGTCGGGAGGAAGAAGATGATGTCGGGGACACGTGGTGGCCCGGGGGAGGGGACACGCGATCCGTTATCGCGCATCGCGTACGGACGCGCGATAACCTCCCCCAAATCATATCATGCTAAAAAAAATCCTAGAAATCATATACGCTGGAGTCTGGACATCGAACAAACCAGTTTCGGCATGGAAGACGACGAGGCCAGGCCGAGCAAGTCCGGTAGAGCTGACGCATGCCCAGCCTGTGCGGAGAGCGTTGTTCCCATGTTTGCAGTACTAAAGTGGCGCACGTACGGTTAGGAGACCACTGTGGCCATGACCTTCAAATTCTGCAATCAAAGGAAGAAAACTATTTTTTCTCACCACCGAAACCCTCGCCTGTGTGTTCCAGTTCCTTCATGTCATGGAGCTTGACGACAATATGACGTATTATTGCTGACAACAGAAGCTGCCAAGATATTGGTTATTGAAGGAAGATTTTATTCCCATTTTGGAAGTCTGACAATGGTTCTCGCTCTGTAATATGGACTGGAAGTTAGAGCATGTACAATGGAGTTGCTGAGAGATTTGCTTATGTGGAAAAAAAATCAGTTATTTTTGGCACTAGTTTCTTATACACAAGACAAATAGTGTTCAAGTTTGCACCTGATGCATAAGAGATGTGTATCAAAGTTGTTAGAACTACTTAAGCACCATTTGAATTTTAGAAGAGTTTTTATACACCTTGTATTGGGAAATAGGTCGAATAACTATTTTAGATGCGCTACATCTTAGGTTTAGCGTGGATTTTGCGGGGAACCTTGCACTTGCTTAACATCATGCACTACGGGAAACCGGTTGTATGCCTGAGTGTCCCACTCTTTGCCGAGCGCAGTTCATCGGGCACTCGGCAAAATGCCTCTTTGCCGAGCGCCAGAGACGAAACTCTCGGCAAAAACTAAACTCTCGGTAAAAATTCTCTTTGCCGAGTGCCCGTCGTCAGGGCACTTGGCAAAGATATAGTTTGCCGAGTGCTTTGTGCAAGGCACTCGGCAAACACGAAAAAAAATACCCTCGGCAAAGAGGGGCACGTGCCACGCACGTGAAACGGGCGCGCGTAACGGAACGAGCTTCCGTCAAAATTTTTCCCGTAAATTTCTACCGTAGGCTCCTTGCCGAGTGTTACACTCGACAAGACTTTGCCGAGTGCAATAGGCCCTTTGCCGAGTGCGCAGGGCACTCGGCGAACATGCCGTTTCCCGTCGAAGAAGATATGGGAGGAGCAGGTGATGGAGTTAATTTTAATGTGGATGACATTGAAATTTTCAATTTCTCTGAAATCTCTCTGATTCCCTAAACATCCTTATCACTTCCTAATCGGAAGGCAGACATCATCCTATTTATTGAAACGTCAACATCGCAACTGAAAGAACAAAAAATAGCTGCGCGTCTAGTTTGTGCTTGCTACTCTCATAAATTGCACATAAGAGAATGATTAGGTTCAATGCTACTGAAAATAGCTTCGCTCCTTTTGGCATTAGTTAGTTGCAAAATTACTTACAAAAAAAAAAGTGCCCCCTTCATTTGTCCTAAAGTTATCAGTTTAGGATTGGAAATCGTAATTTATGTAGCAGTCCAAGATGGTGTCACATGGACTAATTAAGCATATGCATCAGCTGAGAACTCTGATTAGGCAAACAAGGAAAAAAAAATCGAACACACACAAACGCAAGGATTAGCTAAAAGAAGCGGCAAATACCTTGAAATCTAATGATTTTGCGCTTGCTGATGACTCGTAGATAACCTAAAACAAAGCTTGGACGAAAATGAAAAGGGAAAAAAGAGGAAAGCCGTGAAGTAAACAATGGCATCACGCCTAAACCTAGGAGAAGAAATCTGGAACTGCAGGGTCTTCACAGAGCTCGAGTTTTTGCAAGAAACAAAAACTGAATTTGATTATGTAGTCTAATCTACACTACCATAATTAATAGCATCCTACTTAATACCATGCCCTCTCATGTGGAAGAACCTAGCTAACTTTTCGCCTTGACGCAATTACCTATGAGGGAATTCTTTCTGATTTTGTTGGGTCGAGGACGTGTCCCATGAAGACTATTGAACCAGACACCTCCTCCACCACAAAGAACACAAATGGATGATCGGCAACAAATGTCATGTTACGCCTAGCAGACTGCAATGTCCTTCCTGTGCAAACGGTAGATGCTACAGCCTCGGTTCCCTCCTCGTTCACCTCGATAACCGCCTTGTGCATAACGTTGTCCAGAAACAGGTGCACGCGCTCGCCGTCCTCATCCTCTAACATATCTTTCAAGTCTGCACAGTTTCTGTCAAATACTATTTTGATCCCCATGGCCTGGAGAACATCATTGATTTTGCTGGAGAAGGAGATCTTGAACTTGGGCAGCCAGAATTGGTCAATCTTAACGCGTGACTGTGGTAGGTGGTCCCACAGGAAACGTGGTTTCGATGCCATCTTTTGGACTAGACTCTGCAGGCCGTCACGGTCGTCGGGAAGAAAGATGACCATTGAGAACTGGGGAGTTTCATTGGGGTCGCATGCACATTCATCATAATCATCAGAGTCGAGTTCTTGAGAATCTTGGCATTCATCAGACTCTCCAGATTCATCATCGGACGCGTCGGATTCCTCGCAGTCGTCATCAGACTGATCTTCAGATTCATCGCTTTCATTGGACTCTGCACGCACTTTAGAGCGCTGGCGATACGGTAGCTTCAGCACTTTGAAGCCACCGTACCGTGCCACGAACTGATCCTGTCGGCTGCTCATGAACGGCACGCGCACACTGCTACCGTCAAGGCGGTAGAACAGTCTGTCCACTGTTTGACCCTTTGAGAACGCCTTCTTCCACGCGCCCTTGAAGTAGATAACGTTGGCGATCACGAGGCGGGTCCATTTGTGAACAGAATCTTCAGGAAGGATGCAAGTGATGAGCTGCTTCGTGGCCTTGGAGACCCAGTTGTTGATTTCCTCTCTTGCCTCCTCTGCCTGCATTCACGGAGCAGAGGCGCCAGATCGATTAGTAAGTATAGATATACGAAATTGCGATCGATCGGATCGTAGATACGATTTTACCTTGTATATGAAATCGGCTTTGCGTATCTCGGACTTGTAGGATTCGGCGGCGACCGCGCGGTAATCCGGCCTCATGAACACCGTCTTGTCGTGACAGAGTCCCCACGCGAAGGCGACGAGCGGCCCGCCCGAACCCGACCGGTCGGCGAGGGCGCCGTCTGCCACGTCGCAGACGAGGTCGGCGAGCTCGTTGCGCGACGACGCGCCGAGCACGGCGAGGAGCTCCTTCAGGGTGTCGCCGCGGGCCCCGGCGGCCACCAGGGACAGCGCGGAGTAGATCGACACCGGCGAGAAGACGATGTTCTTGTTGCCGGCGTCTTTGTCGCCATCGTCGCCGGCGGCGGCGACTTCGGCGAGCTGCTTGGCTAGGCGGAGGGCGAACACCGTCAGGCCGGAATCGGCACCGCCGCGTGGCTTCTTGCTTGGCCTGGCATCGTCGTCTTCCATGCTGAAACTGGTTTGCTCGATGTCCTGGCTGCGTCTATGATTTCTTTGGATGGTGAAGGAGGAGGACACGGCGCAAGGATTTAAGAGATCGGTTTGCATATATATGGGCAGTCGTGGCATATTAGGAAACCATGAATATTGTCATATTTTTTTTTTGACCCTGCGCACAAAGATTATAAAGTCCTTTTTTTCAGCATAAAAAGCACATGCATGTCCCCCGATCGTATTCAGTTTTTTCTCTCGATACAATATACGCTGGTACATAAAGGAGACCATAGCTAGGACGACATATACATATATTATTATTATTATTATTATTGCGAAGTGACGATGTATAATTCTATTGGTGCTGGAGTTCGTGTCCGCTTCATGTTTCGCAAACCCTACTTCTCATCCCAACATCGTCAAGGATCATGTCACTTTGTCCTCTTCACTCAATAGGCGGCCTCCGGTGCTTCGATCGTGTAAGTTGTTGATATTAAAATGCTTTTTCAAAAAAAAAAGGTTTGTAATAATTGGACCTTGAGCGGATTGGCCCGTCTGCCTTCCGACGAGTACTCACTGACTGGACACTTCTGCCTGCCATGCTCTATGGGCCTTAACTTTTACGAAATTAAGTGCTCAAAGGGAGTAATGATTATCATATGATAACATCATAGAACTCCGCTCCTATTGTTTTGGCCTCCAAATCAGAGTAATGATTAATACAGACAGTTGGGCACATTCACAAGTCATAATCAGAGGTAAAATTCTTGAATTTGTGAAATATTGACACCTGCAAAAGCATTTGACAAGGTTGCTTTATTCATTCACGAAAACAAAAGTTGGACCTCTAAGACGATCAAATATCAATCTATTTCAACCATAAATGATGTTGACAAGGGATCGGCAAATGCAACGTAGATATATAGCAAGGATTGACAAACTGAGAGCTCTATGTTTAGTTTTATGTGTGATGGTGTATGGCTGTTCTAGTTGGTGAAGCTATGGAGAGTTATGCCTATCTAGCTTCTTAGAGGGATGACGGTTTAGACACAGAACTTTGAGACATATAACAAGTTTATGTTGCCCTTAGATGTTTTGGCGGCTCACATGTTTCACTAATATGTTCAACTCAGAATATAGCCTTGGTCAATAGGCTCGGTAATTTCAGAAAATTTCTAGTACCTGATAGGTCTGGATCATTGCAATTGTTGGTCAATGAGCAATGCCTTGTAAGTGCAAGTCGTCAGCTCACAATGACTACGTCGGTCTCTGCCTATGTACACAACACCCGACGTCGCTTCATCTTATCAGTCCGAAGCCTTTCTTCTTCTTCAACACAGTAGCTAATCAACTCACTGATGGATCAAGTAGTCTTGTTGGTGTTGTAGTTGATCTTGAAGGCATAATACTGAGGTGATGGTAGAGAGGTCATGATGAAATGAACAAGGAAACCTTCAGAGATCTCCATCTGCATTTCTTTGAGCCTGTTAGCCATGGCACACATGTCGAGGATGTGCTCCCTTATGCCAGACTGGCCATTGTACTGAGAGGCCACTAACTTCATGATGAGAGTGCTAGCATAAGTCTTAGAGAAGCTCTTAAAGTTCTCCTCAATCTTGGCCAGAAACTCCTTAGCATTCAGTTCTACCCCCTCAGCATTCTTAGTGGGGATGGCACCTTTGATGCCAGGACTGATAGTCTATTGCATGACCATGATGGCCATACGGTCGGATCTCTCCCACTTCTCAAAAGCAACTGAAACTTGTCCTGCAGCAGGTGGAGCAGGCTTATCCTTCCTTAGTGCCACATCAAGATCATTCCATGCCAAGCATGTGGTGACCTTGCCCTTCCAATCTGGGAAATTCGCTCCATTGAGCGGCTCGATGTTGTTGAGGTACGAGGCAACAGCATTGACATTAGTCACTGAAAATAAGACAAAAACTTAACTTAGTAATGATATACAATGAAATGCAAATAAAGTGCATGATAATAACCCTACGGTGGTCTGATTAAAATCACACAATTAAATTTCAATTTGCATGATTAAACAACGATGATCAGAAAAATCACAAGTTTACTCTAAACAAATTTCCCGGTGGTTCCATTCATTTAGAGGCATCTCAAAGTATATTGGTGGATTTAATTACTTAAATAAATAAACACCAACAATATTAAACTTAAATAAATTAACTCATCTTAAACAAAAAATAATAATGCTGAAAACTTAAATAAAAATGCCAGAATAAATTATCTTAAATTTGAACTGAATTTGGGCAAAATGTACATTGAAAATCTTAAAAGAATGTTTAAATTGAAAAGAAAACGCGCGCGCGGCCCAGCGTGAAACCGGCCCAAACTCATCAGCACGCTGCCGCACGAAAATTAAAGCGGCGAGCGAGCGGGCTGCCGAAGCGGCCCCCCGCGGGGCGGCGCGCGGCGTGAAAGCGCGCGGCCCGGCCCAGTCGCGGTTCACTTACACCTGCATCGATCCTGGCTGTCGATCGTGAGGAGGGGGGAGCGGACGGGACGGGCGAGATTAGCTCGGCGCGGAATAAAACTCGGCTGAAACCCTAATCGCACTCGCTCCCTCACTCTCACTTCTATCGCCTCACTCTCTCCGCCACCGGCGCGACACGGCACAGCAAAAGCGACACCGCGCGCGGCCGGCCGCCGCGGCGCCATGGGGAGAAGCTCGCCGGCGGGCGCGTGCAAGAGATCGCGCGCGACACCGTTGAGCTCCTCCGCCGTGGTGCCTTTAAGGCGCGCCCGTCGCGCGCAGAAGATCGACAACGACGGCGAGATGGTGGCGGCCCGGCGAGGACGACGACAAGAAGCCGCACATCTCCCGGCGTCCGCGCGGCCGGATCTGATGCCGGCGAGGTGCACGCACATGGCGGCGACGTCGTCGGCGACCGGGGAGAGAGGTGACGCCGCCGCCCGCGCGCGCTAGATCTGAGTGCGTGGCGGGGAATGGCGGCGACCAAAGGAGGTGAGTCCTTTCTGACTTAGGTTAGGGTTAGGGTTTGCGTGTGTGTGTGTGTTCGGTATTCTTTGCAAATCCCTTTTCTAATCTGCTCAAAGTGACATGGCGTGCGTGAACTTAACCGAAACCCTAGTAGCTTAATTGCTTACTGATCTAACCCTAGCTTAGATCTTAAAACTTAAACATGAAGATTAACTTAAAAGCATTATTTTACTGATAGATCTAGCCATGAAAACTTTTCTGATGTACTAAACTGAGCTTAAACATGACTAGAAACTTAAACATCACCTCTAATTCTAACTAACCGAACCACTAACTTAAGCAATTCGTAGGCGATCTAAAGAGACTAGGATTGGATAACTGATACCAATTGTTAGATAAAATAAATCTACACTTAAGCATGACTTAATCAGGATCGCTAGTCTAGCAATAGATCAAACCGGAATAGATAGGTTCGGTAACATACCGGCATATATGATTTATTGCGACATAGTCGATGATGAGAGCAGAGTCGGAGATGTAGCGTAGGCGCTCCTTCAAGGTCTTCTTGGGGTATCGAAAACCTTCATGTCGCCACTGGCACTGCCCTAGGCGTGGACGCCGAACTTCCAGACCTTCCAGCGCTCTTAGAGATCGGTTTGGTGGAATTAGGTCACGGTGAACCTTGGAGTTCGTGAGAGAACGCCCAGGGGGGTCCCTCTACTTATATAGGGTAGCGCTGTAGGTCCAGGGCCGATCGAGTCCCAGATGGATACGATTAGGTTTGCCTCCCGATCAAGGCAAAAAACGATCTCAGATTTATTTCCTTCTTTATCTCGTATTTTCTGTTTATTTGTTGAACGAGGTCAACCAGATAAAAGGAAATACATAACTAACAATGCCGCAAGTACCAACAAATCTAATGATTTTGTAATCTAGTGTATGGCTGAAAACCTAAACAGAAAAGGGGAAAATTAATGAGCAAGTAGCGTGAGGGCATCGAGAAATCTAGGAACTGCAGTGCCTTATTAAGGGAGCTCGAGTTCTTGCAAGAAAGAAAAACTTGACTGACCGTGTAGTCTAATCTGCGGTAGCATCCTAGTACTTAATACTATACATCTCTCGAGCCCTTTATGTATTAATAAGCATATGATAAGGTACGACTAGCTGTACCAAGCATTGGTCCTTCATTCTGACTTTGTTGGGTCAAGGACGTGTCCCATGAAGACAATTGCACCAGACACCTCCTCCACCACGAAGAACACGAATGGATGGTCGGCATCGAAATCCGGGTCACGTCTAGCACACAGCTTCACCCTCGAAGAGCAACCAGTAGATGCGACTGCCTCAGTCCCCTCTTCGTTCACCTCGATGACAGCTTTATGTATAACCTTCTCCACATACAGGTCCACCTTCATGACAGGCAGCTTAGCCTTTGCCTTCTGTAACATATCAGTCAAATCTGCCTTTTGTTGATCAAAGGCCGCTTTGATCCCCACGACCTTGAGAACGTCATTGATGTCATCTGAGAAGGAGATCTTGAACTTGGGCAGCCAGAACTGGCCAACCTTACAGCGTGACTCCGGCAGGTGGTCCCATAGGAAGCTCGGTTTGGATGCCATCTTTTCAACTAGACTCGGCAGGCCGTCGCGGTCGTCGGGAAGAAAGATGACCATTGAGAACTGGGAGCAATCGTCTTTAGAGTTCTGGCGATATGGCAGCTTGAGCACCTTGAATCCATGATACCGTGCAATGAACTGGTCCTGACGGCTGCGCATGAAGGGCGCGCGCACTTGGCTCCCGTCAAGGCGGTAGAACAATCTGTTCTCCGTGTCACTCTCTGAGAAGGCCGTCTTCCACGAGCCCTTGAAGTAGATCACATTGGCGATGACGAGGCGGGTGAAACGGTTCACAGATTTTGGAGGAAGGATTGACGTGATTAGCTTCTTTGTGGCCTTGGAGACCCAGTTGTTGATCTCCTTTCTTGCATCTCCCGCCTGCATTTTCATGTAGTCGGATCGAGTAACATGGTAGAAGTTTCATAGATATATGTGTATACATATGAAAAAAAAAAACCGTGATTTAACCTTGTCTTTGAAATCGGCTTCGCGTATCTCCGCCTTGTAGGATTTGGCGGCGACCGCACGGTAAGCCGGCTTCATGACCACTGTCTTCTCGTGCCAGAGTCCCCACGCGAAGGCTACGCGCGGGCCGCGACGCTGGTTGGCGAGGGCGCTCTCCGCCAAGCCGCGGACGACCTCGGCGAGCTCGTCGCGCGACGGTGCTCCAAGCACGGCGAGAAGCTCGTCCAGGGTTTCGCCTCGGGCCCCCGCCGCCACCAGGGCCAGCGCGGAGTAGATCGACACCGGCGAGAAGACGATGTTCTTGCCAGCTTCTTTGCCGCCATCGTCAGAGGTGGCCTCGGCGAGCTGCTTAGCTAGGCGCAGCGCGAACACCGTGAGGCCGGAATCGGCACCGCCGCGTGGCTTCTTGCTTGCCCTGGCCTCGTCCTCTTCCATGCTGAAACCGGTTTGTTAGATGTCCTGCGTCTATGATTCCTTGGATGCGAAGCAACGGACGACGGCGCAAGGATAATATAACCTATCTAATCATGGCATAGTATGAAAAAAGGATTCTATATTCCTTTTGGCATACATACATACTGTATTATTGAGATCCAACCACCCAAAAAATTCATTCACTTATGCAAAAAAAATGTTCTTTGAAAAACGAAATTGTTCCACTAAAGAACTAATTGTTCCAGTAGTACAGTTTCTTTGTTCCAGCAGTTCAGTTTCATTGTTCCCAAAATATGACTCAGAGATATACGAAATCTCAAATTACCTGAGAACTAGAAAATCATTATAAATAAAGACAAATAATAAAAGGAAATACACGGGACACACCCCATATCCACGCAGCACTCTGAGGAATTTCTTTTCCTTGCGCCAGAGAGGCTAAGTGTTATATGGCCTTTCTTCTACTTCCGCGAGAGGGGGGTGGCGTGACGCCATGGCGGCTACCTGGTGGCGGCGGCAGGAGGTGGCATTTTCTTCCTTAATCAAAACATGCAGGTTCCATGCCCTTTTACTTATACATATTTACTTTATTCCAAATGCTTGAAATCTAGCCCGTGTTCAAATTTTTTTGACGGAATCAGATCCATGTGACCTGCTAGATGAAACATACACAAACTGATACAAAATAAAAGAGGGCATCCACAGTCATCGGATGGACAATGGACGCGAAAGACCTCCATGTTTTCATGCACTTGATATGAAAATTAGCAGTCCCTTATTTATAAGGAGAATCAACTTGTTCTCTAAGGGCCTCTTTGGTAAGAATGTGATTGTGCTAGCTTCGGCCGTAGATGTGCAACATTTGGCAAAACAGCTTCTCAGTAGCTTTTCCTTATATTTAGGGACAAATATGTAAAGAATAGAGCGCGGTGGGGAAAAGAAGCCGGTGAAGCTACCATTTTGTGGCTTTCTGTTTCACCGCATTTTGGAAATGGCTTCCTCATCTCTTTTTTTCAAAGAGAAGCACCTGAGGGAGCATCCCCTTTGGTTGAAAATCAAGTGAAGCCGCTGGAGAAAGCCACCAAAGAAGTCCTACAAAAGAGTCCCTAAAAAAGACTCCAATAATTTCAATAAAATCAACTCTATCTCGAATTACCTAATTTAATTAAAATGACTTTCCTAGGTTTATCTATTTATTTTCTCATCCAACTCAGGGCCTCTTTGGTAGGGCTATGGCTGTGCCGGCTTCGGTTGTGGTTGTGGCTTCTTTGGAAATACGGCTGTGCTGGCTGTATCTGCGGCTGTGCCTAAAACGTTTGGCAAAACGGCTTTTTCTGCTGCTTCTCCATATTTTTAGGGACGAATATGGAATGATGAGGGCGCCGTAGAGAAAAGATGTGAAGTTGGAGAAGCCCTACCAAAGGGGCCCTCAGATTTACCCAAGCCACTTTCTGGAACGACGGGCCCGTGCCTGGCGGGGCCCCCTAGCGGGGCGCCAAGGGTAGTGGCAGCATGGTCCCTTTGGTCCACTGCCACCACCACGGCCACCTCGCCGTCCTTTGCCGCCGCCTTTCCAGCCCATACATTGAGACATCGTTTAGATATTGGGAAGTGAGAGCAATACCATTCTGAAATCGCATGCAAGTTTGTATATATATTGAAGCAATGACATGCTGGAGTGGCAGTGAAAGGGGGTCAGTTCAGCTTGAGAAGAACGGGATGAACCAGCCCAACGGTATGTGACCCGTCCTCTGGTCCTCTTTCCCTCCCAGATACCTACCACTACCACCGACTACGCATTCCATTCTAGTTCTCGAACGCATTCTGCTCCCATATAATTAATGCTACTACTTTTTGCTGAATTACATGCCTTATCGTAGCCATAGTTGTTACTTAGGAAAATGTGATCGATGAGAAGAGAAAATAACAAACACACATGTAAGCTCTCAAAAGTATTGGCCTTAATTCAGGTAACCATGCATAATTTGAGGGACTGACGGACCCTTGTTGTTTCAAATTTTCTAATATGGCCCGGAGCTCAAATCTGTGATCCCAACAAACTATCTCTACTCTGAATTATTTGCGTCCCCAAATGCGTAGTGTAACCCAATCCATCAAATTAACTAAACGACAATCATGCATGGCTTGTATAGTAATCATCTTCTACTAAAAAGAGAAAAGAACTATGCTAAATAAATTTGTTAATGACAATTAGATACAAGGATTATCCAGGTCCTGGGTTTTACAAGGGTTGGTAGCACCTATTCTACCAGTACGAATGGCTTTATCAGGGGCACACTATAGTAAATAAGAATAAAAATTGAACTTAAATCCAAAGTAACAAATGTAATATCAAATATCATATTTGCTTCCAAGTTTGGTAGTTAGGATTACATATGTATACAGGGGCGACACACATGGGTTATGTATTTTTTGTTGTCACAAAATAGTGATTGGGAAGCCTTATTACTTATAATGTGGAGAACCCACATAGATTGTGATTTATAGCTCGCTTGAACTTCTCTTTTTTTTTTCTTTTTTTTTTGCGGGTAGAACTTTTTCCAATTTATTTATTATTATGAATACCTTCTTTAAAAACTATGCTTCAATATGATGGTGGTGACGCTCCAAACAGTAGTGTACATATAGAATTCTTGCTCTACCACTAGTCATGTCAATGTAATATATATCAAACATATGGTCTCACTGGTTTTATGTTATCCCTCCGTTTGATCTGATGTAAACATTAGGAGTGTTGATATATGAATGTTGAGCACGGTGTCAGATCAGCTGGGTAAAGAAATATCAGATGTTATAGCACGTGTCGTGATGTTAACAAATTAACCATTGGTCGATTAACGGCTGGGTGCTCTTTAAAAACTCCAAAGATCTAGATCTTTTCAAGGACGTCCGATTTAGATCTCAAAAAAGGAAAAACTTATAAAACGTCAAGAAAGCCTTGGACAAATTAATTTTGCGCATCGACTCCTGGCATACGTGGATATGATCCTGCATCACCCAGCGATGTTGCGCAGATCAAGAGATAGTGTAGGGTCGTGTACGAAACTGCAACCCCCTGCTGGGATATAGGATCATAGGATGATCGCAATCTTACAGATTCCCCGACAGGGGGATGTCTGTTCCAGCATTACATGTCCTTATTCGCCGCGGAGGTGGTAGCAGGCCAGCAGCCAAGGACATTGATGGGCTCCCACAGGCACAGCGAAGAAAGAAGAGATACATGCGGATCACGGCACGGTCGGCCAGGGGAATTCCTAGACAACTCAGGCTCCATGTTACCATGTGTGAAGCTCCATTCCAATGTCAGGGAGCTCGATTTTGGCCGTGGTGAGCATGACACATGGGATGGTAGTGGTGGGGAAATTGATTACGGCAGCAGTAATCTTGATTGGTGTGGCAAGGAGTTTGATCCTTTGTTTCACGTCCAGCTCCATCGAACTTGAGTCCATTCATGGGTCCTTCAACTTGGTTCTGTTGGTGGGACGTGGGATCTGGCAGATGAAGCAACAAGACATTTGATGTGCGGCTAATGAACTTGTGGGAGAGGCACAGGTGGTTGGCTGGCTTTTAACAACGCTGAGGAGCATCGTCCTCCTGAGAAGTTACAACATTTACCCAAGGAATATTTTATAGGAGAATTGAACTTTGTATTCTTGTTGAGGAAATATTATAACATGAACATAATTCCATTTGGAAAACAAATACAAGGCTTCAAAGCCAGGCCTTATGAGAGATATAAGATCTGTGCTTTAACAGAAATGGAGTAAGAGACTAGTTGCATGAAACAAAAAACTGTATTTTAAAGAGTATGGTATTCTAGCTATTTGAAAAACATCCAGCTTAAATATCCAATAATGTATAGCATATAATCACTATGGGAAACCCCCCCTTTGCCGTGTGCCCACGGCAAAGGGCAAGAAGCACTCGGCAAACCCTTTGCCGAGTGTTGCACACGGCAAAAGGCACACGGCAAAGATGTGCTGGCAAACAGTACTTTACTGAGCGCCGTTTATCGGGCACATGGCAAAGAGTTTGCCGAGTGCCCCACGTGGCGCTCGGCAAAAAAAAGGTGTTGACGGCCTTCAGCCGTCCACCCACACTTTGCCAAGTGCCATGGGCTCAGGCACTCGGCAAAGTTTAGTTGTTTGCCGAGTGCCGTAGGCCCAGGCACTCGGCAAACCCTGGCCTCTTTGCCGAGCGCCACGCTGGCGCACTCGGCAAAGAATGGCCCCTTTGCCGAGTGTCTCTACCACGGCACTCGGCAAAAGGTTTCTACACTCGGCAAAATATTGTTCCAGATTGCAATAAACATTTTAAATCGACTACAACCTGGACCACAATCACAAAAAAACATCATATATCACATATATCAGCCAAAACATCATCACATATCACATATTTGAGCCCACATCATCACGAACTCAACATATCACATAGATGAGCTCCACCATCATCACAAACTCAACATATCACATAAAAGCTCTACCATCATCACAAATACATCACATAGAGGTCCACGATCATCATAAACACATAGTCCACCATCATCACAAACTCCCACACGATCACGACACATAGTTATAGAAATTGAAATACAATTACAAGTTTATTGACGAGGTGGCCACGGCGACCAAGCATTCGGCGGGGAGATCGGATTGTTGGATCCCGCCGATTGATTCTGCACGAGCAAAGTAATACAAGTATTTAAGTTGTAGTTAGAAGCATATAAGCTAAAATATGTAGGTTAGAAGCATATAAGCTAAAATGTAATAGAAGTATTTAAGTTGTAGTAATAGAGGTTCATAGTAATAAAACTTATAAGACAAAATGTAGGTTACAAGCTAGCATAGCTAAACCCTTCAATTACTTCACTATATCATACTTGAAGGTAAGAAATTAAAGTACAAAAGATTTGAAGTGACTCACGTGAGTGCCTGCAGAAGGAGTGCCGGTAGGAGAAGTACCATCGAAGGGAGGAGGACCGCCGAAGGGAAGAAGACCGCCGAAGGGAGGAGGACCGCCGAAGGGAGGAGGACCGCGGTAAGGAGGTAGTGGTAGAAGAGGGAGTTGCCCTGGCTGTGGCACCGTATGAGTCCATGTAAGCGAACATCTGCGCCATTCGCTGGTCATTCCTCTGCCGCTCTGCCTCCAGCTTCGCATCCATCTCGGCCTGTATCCTCTGCCGCTCTTGCTCCATCTTCGCCTCCATCTGGGCCTACAATATTTTATCGATCCCAATGTTACAATGCAAGATAATACCATGTACAAATCAATGAACAATGAATTAAACCAAAATTACCTGGATTTGCTCAATCTGGATCTGTGTAGCGCTAGGCCGTGGGCGTATGGGCGGGGCTGAGCCCGTGCTCCTTGCTCGGATCTGGGAGAGGGTGGGAGTAGAGGCCGTGTCAATTGTGCTGTCGTCAATCTAGTACCGGCCATGCTTCTTACCTCCACCCATCCTCATCACGACCTCTCCATCAAGGGGCTCGGTGCTCGGATCCCACTCTGGTCCATGGACCTCCCTTGCCGCTGAGGTGTACTCACTGAGGCGGCTGTGGACGGTAGCGTTGCTGTACGCCTCGGGCGGGTCCTCCGGGTTGTAGTCGATGTCGGCCGTCGCCTTGCCCTTGTGGGACAGAGCAAAGGCCTTCAATTGCCCGCATGGCTGGCCACCATGTGCCGCCGAGTGCAAGAAAAATAGAAAGATGATTAGAAGTTATGGAGAATATTAAGTGTTTAAATAAAGAAGTTGAGTTCACGTACCTATCTAGCCGCCTAGTGGGGAAGGGTAAGGTTGCCTTGATGGTGTGGTGCCCCAGGCATCATCAAGCGCCGCTCCCGGCAAGCGTTGTGTGTCTCATGCCACTGGGGGTCGCACCATTTGTTGACAATATAGGACCAAGCCGTCCAATGGGAGGCGCACCACCACGGAGGCACCTACACGTCATCAAGTATAGAAATATGAGAAGATCAAATTAAGCGTACTTAACCTCATAAGAGTTCGGTATTCATGTTTACCAGCAGGTATTGCTCTCGGGTAAGCTCAATGGTTCGTGCCTTCTTTTTTTCCACCTTCATGTGACGGGCATTAGCGTAGTAGGTTACGACGGCCCGGACGCGCGACTCGTAATGCATGTCTCTAACGAGTTTACGACATGCATTGTTCGTCACACGAGCCGCCATCGCCTCCTTCCCAGGCTCGCATCTGAAGAAATCCTGCATCAAAACGCAATGTACACTGTCACTATTTTTATAATATCCAATGAATGCGATGTATTGACCAATGCAGTGCAACGAAGACTTACCCACATCTCTTCCATCACCCTCTCCGCGTTGTGCTGAAAAACCCTGTTGTCCCGATCTGGGAGATCGGCGGCGTTTTTGTAGTGGTCCGACGTGAAGGCCGGTTCCTGCTTGCCGGTGTAGAGAACCATGCCAGGGAAGTGTAGCCTGCACAAAAGACCCAGGATGCCATTGGGAAGGCGCTTGTGATCACCTGCCTCGATCACGTCCCAAACCCTGCCCAAATAAATGAGACAAAATAATAGATTTTATTGTGAATTTGAACATATGAAATGAGGAATTAGCGATAAAAATTAGAAAATTACGTACCTAGGCGGTAGGGGTCGAACCATCGGCCGTTTCTCAGGAGGAATCGGCCGAGTCGGGAGCTGTGAGGGACCTCGCAACCACACACTCTGCTAGTCCTTGGAAGCGGAACCGGACCCCCCTGTCTCCGCCTCCTCGTCCTCGTCCTCCTCCTCCTCAGAGCCGTGAGCAGAAGGTAACTCCTCCTCCTCCTCCTCTCCCTGGTGCTCCTCCTCCTCCTCGGACTCGATCCCCTTGGTGCTCCTCCTCCTCCTCGTATGCGGAAGGTGTAGGCGACGGGTCCCTCCTGCCTTCTCGACCCCTGCCTCCTCCTCCTCCTCTCCTCCTCCTCCTCCTCCTCCACCTCGTCCAGCTCCTCCACCTCTGCCTCGCCCCTTCCCTCGCTCCTTCCCTCGTCCCTTCCCGGACCCCTCAGCTTCATCGGACCTCTTCCCCTTCCCAGTCGCTCTGTTGTAAAGCGACGACACTGACCTCAACACACCCCTGCCCACCATCTTCGATCAATCACCTGCAATTGAAAAGATGAAATCCATCAGTACTTCCAATAGATGCAAAACAAATAAAACATATATAATTAGAAAGTAACATATATATATTATTGGAAATATGAAAATAATTTAAAAAGACCATACATGTATCAGAAATAATCATCATAATCGGGATTAGCTTCATCATATGCCTCATCATCACTATCAGGCATGTCGATATCATTTTGCACGTTCGCCGGAGGAGGAATGTCGCCTTCGTCCTCAATGTTTAAATGTAACCGCTCAAGTAATTTCAAATCGTTCACATTATGAACCTCATCTCCGGCATCGTCGTCAATAACCATTTCATTCTCTACTTCCATTCCGATCTCTTCGGTTAAGTCTATCTGAAAACCTCTTCTTGCCCATGTTCTTGAAAGAACTCTCCGTCGTCTGGGTTTGGCACTATATTGTAATCTTCATTGTTTGGGACAGGTAGTTTGCCGTGTGGCGCTACTTGTACACAACATCCCAACCCTTGAGACGGTCGTCGGTTTGGCACGGGTATGAGAGATAATAAACTTGTGTGGCCTGTTGCGCCACAATGTATACATCATCTCCTGGGTACACTGATGACTGTCGAATTTCGACTAGGCCAATATTAGGGGTCCGTCTCACTGCTTGAGGATCAAACCAATGGCATTTGAATATGACAGGAGTAAGAGGTTTGGACCCATGAAACTTGAGTTCGTATATTTCTTCAACTATTCCGTAATACTCGACCCCATCGTCCCCCGGCGTAAAAACTCCGGTATTGGTGGTTCTTCGATTGGGCCGACTCTGCTCGTAGCTTGTTGTGTGAAAGCGGTACCCATTAACGTCATAGCTTCGAAATGACCTAACCCTATAGGCACAGCCATCGGCAACCTGTCTTAAATCGGCACTCATAGACGCATCAGTTTGGCTCTGCAAGTTCAAGCAGGATCGTTAGTTATATTATTCACACGTACGAGCAACTTGTAAGTGATACGAAAAAATGCTAAATACCTTTTGTTTGAACCAAGAAATGAAATCAGGCATTCATTTCCCGCACCCTTTGAAATAAGGGAATCAACTTCCTGTGCGGTTGGTTCTCTTGATCCACGCCAGAATTCATGAATAAACTCCCTGTACCAACAAAGAACAAGTTGGTTGGACGCGGAATATTGAATACTAAGAAAAAAAATTGGACAGTAACTTACTGCATGTACGGCAACACTTCGGAAAGGTTGGTCAACACATATAGCATGATAGTGCGCCACTCTTCATGTTTTAAGGTCTTGTTGGTCCCTTCACTTGCAGTTCCGTGTTGCCCTAGGAAAAGGCTGAGCTTCGATTCGTTTTCGCCAGCATTGTAACGAGGAGCTAGATAATGCATGCTCGGAAGGTTGTCTGAATAGTATTTTGATGTGAAGTTTGACACCTCCTCCAGAACGTAAGCCTCTGTAATAGAAGCTTCAATTTTGCATTTATTCTTCATTTCGTTCGAAGAACCTTTTGACACCTCTCAATTGCATAGCACCAACGGTTCTGCGCAGGCCCCCCCATTCGTGCCTCATACGGGAGGTGCAAAATCATATGCGCCATTGGAGTGAAGAAGCCGGGTGGAAATATCTTCTCCAACTTATAGAGCAACACAGGCGCCATTTTTTCCATGTCTGCAATCACGGTCTTAGATACCTCCTTGGCACAAAGCTGGCGGAAGAAATAGCTCAACTCTGCCAGCACTAGCCATACATGATCAGGGAGATAGCCTCGAACCATCACCGGAAGAAGCCGCTCAAGCCACATGTGGTAGTCGTATGTCATCGTCACACTGAAAAAAAATAACAAAAAAAAAATAAAGACCATCTCCTTACTTAAGCTTTTTTTTTGGGGGGGGGGGGGGGGGGGGGTCAAATAAATTGTCCGAGCAGGGACGGAACGAGAAAATGAGCATAAAGTGGCCGAGATCGAAATTTTGCATAAAAATACATGGCAAAAATTTGGGTTCAACAGTGGTGTGCATCAAGCATAGGGGGGCAGGTCCTAGATGAGACCACTACCAATGAATGACAAATATTTGCGTTATTGTCACCATTTCTGTCTGCTCACATAGTCAATAACAATTCGCTCAAGAATATGTAACAAGCCAGAAGTCAATGCATGCAGCTCCTAATAATTAGTTTAACTCATAGCAGCATATAATTATTATATAAACTTTCTGTTCACCACCGCAAAACAAAAACTTTCTGTTCAAATATAACGCATATATACTAACTTCAATTGTTTTATGCTCTTCTATTTGTTTATGTTTATGCTCTTATTTTTCTGTTTGATCTCTCTATTTATTGTTTCATCAGTGGAGCTGGCAAGGATCTTGATGTTCTTCTTGATACTGGCTAGCACGATATAAAATTGCTTATATGAGAACACCAGATGGGGTAAACAAATACCGATGTTGGGAATAGTCTACTTAACGCCTTGTTGACCATCGTGGCAAAGCTGGCTAATAGAAAGCTTACTTCCTCTTGAATTGAAATAGGAACATAAGTCACCAGAGAATTAGAGGGGTATCCTATATAGTAAGATCATCTTCCAAACATGTTGCCTGGGAATGATTTTCGCAACGGTTACATGCCTCCAAACCCCTTGGACAACCAGCTCATGCCATTGCAGACACCCTTGACTGGACGGTCACTCTTGAGCTTCATTACATGTGGAGTCTGTTTAGGAAGAACTATACAAACTGGAAAAATCCCTCATGGACACATTTTATTTACTGGATTGATACGTTTTATTTCATCTCTAGGGGAAAGTACAATGACATGATATTATCTGGTCTGTTCATAGAATCCATCATTCCATTAGTTGGAAAATCATAATCAACTTTATCTCTTTCAGAAGCTGCTACCAGAAATCGAAAGAATCATCATCGTTGTTCGCTCCACCACCATCATCGACGTAGTCATCGTAGTTGTGATCATCATACTCATAACCATTATCAAATGTTTCACCATCACCCTTGTCTTCTGTGGATTCACCACCAAAATCCATCTCGTATTTCTTATTTGCATAACCGTCATCATCTTTAGTCTGCTAGAAGAACCAATCATCATCGAGGGAGTCAAAGAAAATAATTTCAGCCGATCAAGCCAATTTATCATACGTATTACCAAGCAAACCAAAACAATCTGATTGGTTTTAACTCGTCAATATCTCCAAAGTGAATGCTCGAAACTAGATAGGAACTCAAAGTAAGCATATGATAAGTAGGAAGGAAGATTAAGCTGCGAAAGGAACAAAATAGACAAGCACAAAGAAAATACTGCAAGCTTTGTAATGTGGTGCAACTACCAATGATTTACCGAAGAAAACAGCTTAGATTTTCAAGGCATAAAAGATTAATCCAACTCACGGCAGCACATAACTTATAAATCTTTTAAGAATAATAAAAATTAACTTAAACAAAGAAGACATACATTGAACAATTTGTCAAGAGCTTCCACATTGATCTTTGACGCAAGCCCCTGCAAGAAGAGATGTTATGTCGTTATGTAGTATATTTCACTTAGTGTACACGCTAAGCTCAAAATGTTGTTACAATTCCCACAAGCTAAATGAAATAAGGATGCTTGTGCAAGGATAAGTTCATCACCTTTCGTTTCAACGCGTTGTGTGCTGCTTCTACTGGTGTTTCTTCAGGAGTCGAGCCCTTAGCGTCGTTGTTACGTCTTCGCTTCTACATTTAACACCCACGGTTAACTCATAAGTTGGAAATTCCATGCCTTTTTCTTTACATCCATGATTCCGTACCTTTTTGTTTACATCTTCCACAACCACACCTCTAGCTGCCAATTCAGCTGCCAAAGCTTCCTTTGCTGCTTGCTCCTGTAGATGCCAGCAGAAGACAGTTACATCCGCTGCACTGGATGAGAAACCGCACAACACTCATTGAGCTAAAATAACTTTATAACTACCTCAAGGTATTCTTTGTTAATTTCCTCCCAAATAGCCTTCTTATATTGTGCTTCTTCCTCATTGTGAAGGTATCCCTCAACCTACAAATGTAACAGATGGTATTTCCACAAATGGCAAAGACCAATCTGGTAATCAGTTGACCGCTAATATGGATTGTAGAGAGTTAGGCTTGAAAATTATATGAAAAATATCTAGCAGTAAAATACCTCCACATCGTCTATATCAGAAAGACTTTCTGGATCCAGATCGTCCCCTAAATTTTCACCTAAGGGTGCAGCAGCAACAATCAATTTAACAAGGTAGGTCCAAAATGCCAAATAAAAGTTCATATTGAATGCAATTGCAAAAGGAGTAACAAACCTCCATCTTCAGGATCTTTGGGCAGCATAGAATCATTTACAACTTCCTGAAAATTAATTGATGAAGATTTATTCTTCATTCGGTTACAAGAGAATTAAAAAAATTGAACTGTTATGGAATGGCTAGATTAGATGGGAATGGCAAGAGGAAACCGGCAAGTCGCCCTCCTTACGGAGGCTCTGACTGCTTTCTTAGGTTTCTTCTTGCTTGACTCCTCAACGTGAACTGCCTGGCCTTATATAGCCGGCTGCCCAACAAAACTAGCTAACAGATTAAACTAGATGATCTTATCTAACAAACTAACTAATACTAATCCTTATCCTTACGTGCTTCCTTGCCATGGCTTGAACTGGCCCACGGCCCATGCCACAACACTACACCACCCCTCCAAGACAGCTCGTCCTCGAGCTGTTGTGCTGGCTCGGTTGATTGCTTGAAGTCCGTTGCAGAGAAGGGTTTCCTGGAAGAATGCAGCAAACATTTGACCAAGCTGGCACGGATGTCGTGCTTCTGCATGATGTCCATCCGGATGTGGCTGCACTCATCGTTGCCGAACTTGCCGAGGACGACAAAAGATCCACCGAGCTTGAAGAAGATGCCAACAATTTTGGTGGCCGCGTCGCCGGGATCCTTGACAAAGCTGCTAGATTCAACCATCGAGATGCTGACCACTACCAACGTTAAGTCGTCGAGCATCTCGCTGAATGACAGCACTATGTGCAGTAATGCTGCCGCCGAGCAAACTTTGTCTCCGAGGTGTGCTATCTCGTGATGCTGCTGCTTGACGATGGTCGAAAGGCTGACTAGGGTACGAGCCGCACAGGCAGGGGGTAAATTGCTCGGATCGTGCACGTTGAAGACCTCTGCCACAGGAATCAAATCAGGGATGGCCATCGACGATCTGCTGATGGTGTTGGTGAACGAGCACGTCTTGAAGAAGGGGTGAAGTCTGCTGGTGTAGGCGTCTTCGCACAGAACCGAGTGGACGGCACCGCCTCTGACGAGCTGCTGCACGCTGAAACAAGATGAGAAGCGACGGCGATGCAGCTGCAGCAGCATGATGGCGGCGGCGCCCACCTGCCACCAGGTTTGATGATGGCGGCACCGGCATAGGAATCCCGCATCATGAGGTCGCCTTCGAGGATCCGCCTCATGCAGCTGTTGCAGCCATCCGCAGTGACGTCTTGATATTGGGTGACGGTTGCAGAGCCCTATCTGGTGGCAGTGGAGGCGTCGAGGGTCCGCCGAGTCTGGGGCCGATGAGAAGGGCTCGGTGCGTACGAGTCCTTGCGTGCCCACGGCTGCCTGGACCCATGTGACCCCAGCAACGAGCCAAGCGCAGAACCCGCGTGTGATTCACGGCGGACGACGCGCCTCGCCTTTTGGTGTAGTATGGCGGCGACCTGTGAGGTTGCCGCGGCCCCTGCCACGCGAGCCGCTGAAGAAGCCGACGATACTCGCAACGGCCTGAACGCAGCACGCGAGGCTTCACGACGGGCACAATCCGACGAGCTGTAGGGGCGGACGCTTGAACCGATGACGGAGTTTCAGGGACCAGCGCCTGCACTGGCGCTGCTGCGACCGCCGGTAGTGGTGCGATGACGAGCGACTCCCATGTTGCCGATGTTGCCGGTGGCGCAGCGGGTGAAGACAACGTCGGTACGTCCGTCGAGGCTTCCGTGACTGCAGTTGGTGGTGCTGATGGTGCCGCCGCCGCCCCTACTGCGGATGCCGATGGCGATTTGCCGGCTGGTATGGCCGGCGCCTTCTCCAGAAACATGGGAGCGGTGAGTGTGTCTGCCGATAGAACGCCAGCTATGGCCTCCATCTTGTCAGCAAGGTCCCGCGTGCCGGCGGCACGAATCTGCTGCAGCTCAAGGATTTTTCTCTCCAGGACGTCGAGGGCAGAATCGATCTTGGCGAAACTATCCTTCATCTGCTGCGTTGCCATGCTAGGCTGGAAAGAACGGATTGGTGGCAGGAAACACAGGCAGAGGATCAAAGGTCTCTGATACCAAATGTTATGGAATGGCTAGATTAGATGGGAATGGCAAGAGGAAACCGGCAAGTCGCCCTCCTTGCGGAGGCTCTGACTGCTTTCTTAGGTTTCTTCTTGCTTGACTCCTCAACGTGAACTGCCTGGCCTTATATAGCCGGCTGCCCAACAAACTAGCTAATAGATTAAACTAGATGATCTTATCTAACAAACTAACTAATACTAATCCTTATCCTTACGTGCTTCCTTGCCATGGCTTGAACTGGCCCACGGCCCATGCCACAACATGAACACACAAATTGAAAATTAGCACAAGGTCTAACAAACATACATAGACGGGATGTGTTGAAAAGTCACAATGTAAACAATCACAAATTTGATCAAGGGGGCATGTATAATAAATATTCAATAAGTAGATAACACAAGCAAGGGACTCCAATACCCTACGATAACAGAGCTTATGTTAGGGTCCTAAATGATCCAATCTCACTTTGTTGTACAAAATGTATTTTCAACACATCCCATGATCCTTGCAAAGAATTAAAATGCTATATTGATATGGGTAACGGTTCTCTTCATTTTTCCATACAGAGGATACCATTGTGAATATAACTAACGATTATTCTAAAACATTACCTTCCTAGGAGTCCTGATGGTATTTTCAATATCAGAATCAGGTGTGTGACAAAATGATTCTCCCAGTGCTGCCTCCTTGATTGCAGCAGCTTCTTCAGCCTTGCTACTGTCAAATCTCTTTCTTTCAGCTCGCTGGAAAGCAGGAGGGTCAGCACCACCCTCTAATCCACCCGACAACCTAGTAAACTATCAAATCATGGATCAAGTGTCAACAGTGAATGATGTCTAGGAACCAATAATTTCTGAGCAAAGTAAATGTGATTTACTTCATCGTAGCACTCTTCACAAAGTCCATGAGCAAAATATCCAGCACCTTTATCCTTGTGCTTGCAAAGGATTTCTCCAGACTTGGGAGAATGTTTTGAAACAGGCACTTTACTAAAATCATCAGCCTTTTCCAACTCTTCAATCTAACACCAGGCCTTGAATATATCAGTGATGTCACATCTCGATAGAAATGTTTTTAAAAACATGTTAAACAAATTGAGCTTAATAGAGAAATGCAGCCTATCACCATAATAATTAATCCTCCTAAGTCCTAACCCACATAAACATCATGTACACTCAACGAGCATTTATATATCATGTAAATGGTGGTAGTTTACGCCTCATACTGAGAGATCATGAGGACAAAAAGGAAGAAAATGCCCAATGTCTAGGCAGATATGTAAATCTTGTAAGGAACAACAGAAGTTAACAACTGATAGATATACAGATAACAAGAGACTGCATATTGACATTTTTTTTGCATTATTCAAGCCATACTTAGATTGGCACTTTCATTTAATATCATGATCAGGGTTTCAATTCCAGGCAGTATCTGGTTTACTGGAGTTTATCAGGTGAAAACACCTTCATCTGGGAACATAAATTGATTTCTACCAATTCATACTGATGAAAAGTATTCAGAATTATGACTGATGAAAAGTATTCAAAATTAATTTCGCGTGGGGACCATCCTGGAAATGAGGAAGTCAAAATATTTTATTAAAAGCGAACAAGTCAAAACGACATCTGACATGTAGGTCATCAGCAGTTTCTACTCAAGATGTTGAGCATACTGCTTCCATGGAATTTCACTTGAATAAGTAAATAGCAATCTTCAAAATTTGGGAATTTCATGGAAAGCAGATGTATACCGTTAGCCCACCAGAATCTGTATTTTCAAACTCTATCAACCTCTTAGTTAGAGTAGCCTCACACACATGTACAACTGCAACCTGAAAAAAGTAGAACAGGATTGATGCTATTATATAAATAATTACATCATACACATCAAATTATGCATGTGCATCCATATGGGCACAATAACAATTGAATGAACATATCTAATGAGCATACGGCCTTACAACATCTGCTTTGGTGTAATCAAGCCCGTGCGAGAGTGCAGCAATATACAGTGCTGCACCACATATTCCACTAGGTTTTCTCCCAGTCTGCAACAGAGGACGAAACATTCAATCCCAGTACATTGTAAGATAGGAATCTGTCTAACTTTCTGATGCATAAACTGGTTGAACATGCCAATGTAATAAAATGTCATATGTCATGACCAAATGTAACACTTAGACTATTTTGTTACAAAAAAAAAGGTAGCTCCATCGGCTTCATATCCTCAATCAGCCAATTCCGAAACAATTCCTTGCCAGCCCCAAACTGAATTTTCAAACCTATTTTCTAACTTCTGTACCAAGTCCTCAATTTACATATAATCATGTTTTCTTGGTATCTACAGTTATCAACTATTTAAAAATAGTGATAGATTGCATTCTTAGTGCTGGCACAGTATTTGTAATCTAACAGTCTATTGTCCAGCCTAAAGAAAACACACATAGAAAAAAGTTAGATGAACGAAATGCTTGCCTGCATCCAATCTCGTTTCATGCAGGCTACTATCTGAATGGCTGTGTTTGATACAGCTTTAACTTTATTCCTTTCCACCCCCAGGCCTACAAATGGATGCAATATCTTGTAAGAAAAACTGAAAATGCCATCCACGCGAACAGAGAAAGCTAGTTAGGTTCAATCCTACTGGCAAGGCCAACAAGGAACGATAGATTGATGAGTACGAAATGCAGCAAAAGGGCTTCCAGCAGAATTTAAAACCGATAGATTGATGAGCAAATGAAGTTACTAATTGATAGATAGACCTTCTTCCCTCTTAGGTCCTAATAGTATGTGTCCAGGCACAAAGAGACTTTTTTTGTCTAGAAGGTACACCGGAGCCCATGATGGCAGTCATTAACCTCACTTGTCAGCGGTCTGCCACTATATGCACTAATGCGTTATAGGAAAGATGCACGATTTTAAAGGTCCTGGGAGCTGAAACGCCGTATAGGTTTTAATAATCAAAATGGTCTGGTTGCAAAGTAATGCTTGGCGAGGAAAAATAAGACTGATTCCAACCAAACAATTGACCAAACATCCTAGGATCAGTGCATGACAAAAGAAAACTGTCCTTCCTTCCTTTGAATAAGCAACACCCACATAGGACCAAAGTACATAGGAATCATACTACATATAAGGTATAAAAGCCTTCGCCAAGATATGTATTTAACTTACATTCCGTAAAACGCTTGATGAAAAGGGTAGGATCTATGAGTTTCTGAAAAACTGGATGATCTGAAAGTAGCAAAACTTGGCAAAGCTGAAGAAAAACAGCACCTAGGGCATAACTGAAACAAATCCAAATGAGTTCCTTCGCTGATGAAACTAGATAAAGGGAAAACAATGGGGATACTCACACACTTATCTGAAGGTATTCAGAGAAATCGATGAGAAGATATGGTTTATCACTTTGCCTGGCAAGGAAGGTGGGTGAAATATAACGATAGTCCAAATGAACCATAAACAGGTGTATAATTAAGCAAACTGGAATTTGATCAAGAGCAGCAATAACCAGTACTGGCAATAACTAATGTAAAAGGGAATTCAGAAGGATTGATGACTACACAGTTCTCACATATGTTTCTATGGAGCCTGTATTTGTGAAGAGACAAAAAGAACAAATTAAGTATAACCTGGTAAAGCTTTGATGTCGTATAATGTAGGCACTCTACTTGTCCTTATTACTTGTTGCTTTTAAGGGGGGGCATAAGAATTTCAAGGTTAAGTGTTCACTTTTCTAGTTAGAAACTATATTCATAAAAAACAAAACAAGTTTGCATGACATTTCTGCTGTTTGAGATCGCACTCTAACTGTCGTTATCACCAATGAATTTTCCCCAAAAAAGCATAGACAGAAAACGCAACTATTAGCCCGACTAAAGTGCTCGGAGAAGAGAACAAATGGACATGTTTGAACAGAAATAATAATAATAATCATCATAATAATAATAGAAAAGATAACTTCAAATTAAGCATGATGAAGAATGGTTTGAACGAAGCGTACCGGCAGGCAATGTAAAGACAAGCAGCAGCAACATGCGTCATTCGACGACCCCTTGTAAAATTATGATCAAGGGCTAGCTACACTCCAGAAAGAAGACATAACAACATAATGATGCATCAATATGCTTCAACAACATTAATGTTTACTGACATTAAATATACATATACCTTATAATAACGATGAGCCATATTAACGATAGTATCTCCTCCACTCACATGTATGTTTTGGACAAGCTGTTCGATCTCATACTTCCCTGACAAAATAAACACAAAATACTAGTTCATGAAATGGTAGGAAGGGCAAGATAAATGATTGCCATAACATGTATACCTCTCTCTTCGGTTCTCTCACGGGATATCGTACAGCCGCTTTCGCCGCTTGTTACCTTTTCTGTATCCGTGCGGGTCTGCAACGCTCCAAAAGAAATTGTCATAAGAAATTGGTAATGAAAATGAAAACATAGATAATATTACAGAGCAGAGTGGGAAAACCAACACGCCCATCTGGACCCTCCCGAAATGTAGGCTCCTCCGAGAAATTGGTATCATCAAGAACCTTCCCACAAGCAGTGCAGATTCTGATCACAAAACGTAAACAGTAGCATATCAGAACATGTGGCCAACAGTGCTAAAGCTTTCTCACTGATATCGATCTCTTGCACAACTAGAATGGTGAATAACACCAATTCCAGAACAATCACTATGGTCCGTTTTGCATCGAATAGAAAAATTAAGAAGCTGGGGAGGTCGTACATCATTTGAGCATCCTGGTCCCGTACTGCCGTGTAATCAAGACAGTGAGTACACCACATTGAAAACACCATTGCTGAAGTAACTGCACAGCCAAGGACGATTAGCTCAGATGAACCTGTTAAATTGTTTATGCATATATATATTTCTTCTGGAATCCAAGTCTGCAAGAAATAACAGGTTGCTCCACCTCTAGTGCCAGATCTACAAAACTAGCAGCTGGAGTGCCCAGCAGACCAACCCCACATAACACTCCAATATGACGCACGATTCATATATCCGTACCGTGAACGTGAATAGAAAAAATCAAAGGCGCAGTATTCATCGGCCGTGCTGTAAAAATTTGGAACAAGCAATCGATGCAGGCAGTTCGAAACATTAAACTACGACAGTTCTTAAATTCAATCAACAAATAGCCTTGGAAGGGCTTCGATTTCTTATCCATACCAAAACAGAGAGATCAGTTGAGACTTGAGAGGCATTAGAGCGAAATTGGGGACCGAAGCGTACCTCGCAGCTCAGGGTGTGGCCTTTACCAACGCGCGGCGCGGCAGTGCGGCGCTCCGCTTGTTCGTGCTCCCCCCTGCCCTAGCCGCCTCCTCCGCGGCGCCGCGCACGCTGCTCCGTGTCGCCGCCGTGATCACCCTTTGGACTGGAGCCGTGTGCCCTCGCGCTCCGACTCAGAGTTGGGCAGGAGAGCCAGTGCTGGCGGCCTGGGCCTACCTTTCCGTTAGTATGCGCTATCTAACTGGGCCGTGACAGAAACCGGAAGGCAAGCCCAAGCCTCGACTGAAGCTGTGGGCTTAATATTCCCTATTAGAATCCAATACCTTGGCCTGTTTAGGAATGTTAGAACCACCCAAACCCAGTTCCAACATTCCTATTTTTATCACAAATAATTAGTTCCAACATTCCTAAACACAAAAACATTTGTAATATATTTATCACTAATAATTAGTTATTTAAAACCCAAAAGAATCATGGAATAAATTTTTTGAGGTGAATAATCATGGAATTACTTGCTCTTCCATTTTATTTATTGTTGTTTAATTTATTGATTTATTCATTTTTCTTAAAATTTGTGGTTTGGGCCTTATCGGATATTTCATTCAGCTAGTTACAGTACCAATAGGCAGTGTCAGGAAAAGTGGAGGAGGTCTTGGAGAAGAGCGTGTCACCCTTGATGAATAAGGAACATACAAATCATACATCTTTAATCATATAACACCTGTTGGTTCTTTTAATTAATATTAAATGCATGTGGATATAAAGGACGCGATGAGCCAAAGGAAGATATACATGCATGATAGAACTATGCAAACTAGTAAGCGCGAGCGGTGCGTGGTGGAATATCGAGGTCCTCTAGAGAAATACCGGTCACATTAGGTTCGAAATTATCCGATAGTTCAGTAATTGTCAACCAGCCGTAACATTGTTTATAACAACATGCCTAATTTTCCATCATTTCACGGTGCTCAGCGTGCCTTCGTCAAAATGCTGGGATTCAACAGGATCGCCGGCTCCACGACAATTATCGCTGTTCACAACCATGATGAGCATGTGGTTGTCCCCTGCAAATTCTCCACCAATGTCCATCTCGTCTTTTTTGTTTCCATGGCCGTCACTGTCTTTAGCCTGCTAGCAGAATCAAACACCGTCAAATCGAGCCATACAAAATGTATCAAAGTAAGACAGTATATCAATACCTGTGCTCATCTCATTAAAAAAAAAATGATTGTAGCCTTGATGCATGAGTCTATTTATGCATTAAGTTGGAAATTTAGTTACAACGCCCACAGGGATATTATTTTATGCATGTGGTGGAAAGAAGATTTAATATATTTCTTACTTTCTTCTTTTCCTCTTCCATATCCTCCACACGTATAGTTGCCAATTCAGCTGCCAAGGCCTGAAGAAGCAATTATCAGCATATACAATTAATCCACTGGTCAGGATAAGAAAAAACGTTGATAAATTTACCATAAATTCATTATTACCTCAACGTACTCTTTTTTCTTCTCGTCCTGGACAACCTTTTATATTGGTGTCTTCCTCATTTTGCAGGTAGCCCTCAAACTATATATAGGAAATGCACACCATAAAGAAAACCGCAAAGACTAACTAATCAGGTCATTTCCATGTCAAATAAGGAGTGGGGGAAACTAGACTGGAAAATGTTGTCAAAATATTTCATCACTGAAATACTCCATGTTGTCGATATCTGGAAGACTTTCTTGATCAGAATCATGTAGACCATTGTCACCTAAATGTTCCATATCGCAATTTTGAAAAGAAAAATCTAAGGAGGTAATCCCAAACCGAAAATACACTGAAAGTTACTGTTGTATGCGATGATAACCGGAGTAAACCCCCCCCCCCCCCCCCCCCCCCCCCCCCCCCCTCAAGATCTGGGGACAAGTGTGAAGTGTCCTAATATGCGTACCTGTCCATATGGTTCCTTCATACCATTGTGAACGGTCGGTTTCAACTCTGCTCAATCTATTTACAATCATGTGCTCCTGTATATCTCCAAACCGTCAGAAACTTTAAACAAACAAATAAACTAAATATTACTACCTCTGTTTTCAAAAGTATTGACATTGTTGATTTTTTCTTTAAACTTTGACTAACAATATTTAAGTATTTAGTTATGTAAATTGAAATGGGTATATTAGATCTATCACCAAAAAGATTTGAAGCTTAATTTATACTCTTATCTATGTAATGAAAACAGTTAATGGTGTCATATAGCACAAAACGGAGGGACTAAAAATCACAGCGGGGAAATTACGAGACCTCCTGCAACCTTAGTGAAAGTAGGGTCATCAGGATAGTCGATAACTTTCCCGCAATTAGCACAAATCCTGACCATAAAAGATGAGGGGTTAGGGTGTTTCACTGTTATCGATCCACTATATTAGACAACAAAACAGAGTGATCGATAAAGGCCATGTCAATCTGGGAAACAAAGAAGCATAGGGAGGTCTTACGTCATTCGGGTACCCCGGTCCTGTATCTGTAAGCACTGGCAGTTCGACTGACAGTGAGCGCACCATAAAAACATGCTGAAGTAACCGCACAGCTCAGGACGATCTGCTGAGATGGACACGTGAATTGTCAATGTGTTGTTCGTCGTGATTCCAACTGTACGTGAAACAACATCTCCAGATTCTGATTTTATGAAATATATGTGCAAATGCACCCCGCTCCCTCTCTCAATGACCCAAGTTGGACTCCAGTATGATTCAAAGGTAATCTATAACGGCAAGCGCATTCATCGCCCACGAAATAAAATTGATTTATACTAGTCTTGCGCTAACAAATCGCAAGGAAAATTTCCAATCTCGAGATAGAACCCGACCGGTATTGAGGATCGAAACAGACCAGGAGGCAGTACCTGTGGCCTATGCGAATGTCTGTGCTGCGCGGACCGTGCGGCGGGCGCTCTGCCTGTTGTCCCCTTGCCACAGCGTAGCTACTGGCCGTTGATAATCGCCACTGCCTCAATATCCACTTTCACATGTGTTTAATTAATATAGCTAAAAAAACATTGTTTAATTAATGTATCTCAAAAACAAAACATGTGTTTAATTAATAATGATTCTAAGAGAAATATGTGTTCAAATATGGTCCCAATATTGAATATTCCTTTCAGAGGTACTAAATGATATGTTCATGTTAAAACTAACCATTAGAATAATATTTATTCACATTCGTACGCCCAACATCCACATATGTACTCCTCGACCGATCACCGACAGGAGTCGATCCGATGTGTTCAAGAACTAGTTATGTTATATAAGAAGGTATATATATTATGGATGCAGATGATTTGGTTATTCTCTCGTTTCGAAAAAATATTCATGTATGCAAAACCAGATTGACAAGTGAGTGAGTCAAGGACAAATTCAAATTTGTTTCAAACCAATCCATCGCCAAACTTTACACAATGGATATGCTCACATCCAAATTCACGACCAATGAGATCCACCCAAATAAATAAACATCCAGCAATCGAAAGAAAGGAAAAATCATCACATGTACATAGGTCAATCTCTCGTATATATAGGATCAAACGGAGACACTGTTAGGTATGCCTCTCCCGGTGACCCCCTTCTCCTTGCCGCCGACATTGCCGACGTCCGGGAACAGCAGCGTGTACGGCACCTTGGCGGGCCCCCTCCGGTTCTTGAGCCTCGGGTCCGCGTTCCGGTCGGTGACCCTCTTCTCCACCCGGCGGAGCTCCTCCCGGAACCGGTCGAGCAGCAGCAGCACCTCGCCGTCGTCGGTCCACGCCGACGACGCGCGCTGGCCCAGGTAGAGCTCGTCGGAGGTGTGGTTGGAGAGCACCTCGATGAGCGCGATGCCCAGCGTGGTGGTGAAGCGGTCGGGCACCATGTCCAGGAGGAACTTCTCCGGGTCCGCCTCCATCTGCGCCATCTCCGGCGACCCCGGCAGCGGCACGAACCGGCGGCACCGCGTCGGCCGGTTCGGCATGAACCCGGCGTACCCGTACTGCCCGAAGTTGACGGCGGCGTGCAGCGCGGAGGCCACCCAGATGAGCGTGGCGAGGGAGTCGGCGAGGTGGGCGACGGTGTCGAGCTCCAGCCAGCACGCGGCGGCGTCGCCGCGCCGGTCGCCGTGGCCGACGTGGCGCACGTCGTCCCACCACGCCTGCAGCTCCCGGTCGCCGGCCACAGCCGCGTCCGAGTGGTAGAAGTGCGCGCAGTAGCCGCGCACCCACCCCTCGATGGCGCGCCACACGTCCAGCCCGTCCACCGCGTACGGGTAGTCGGCCACGTGCAGCGACAGCCCGCCGTCGCCGTCCCGGTACGCCATGCCCCTGCATTTTTATTAATTGTTGGCATTTGGATTATTGTTACTACTATGCCATCAAAGTTAATTTCAAAATTTTTTACTAATGAATAAGTGATTATTTTGCACTGTTAGTTAGTTACCTCTTGATGAGGTCGTTGGGCAGGGACTGCTCGGTGAACCGCCACTGGCTGTAGATGGCCGAGGACATCTCCATGGCGTACTTGCCCGGGTACATGGTCCTCTCGAGGATCCCTCCCGCGCTTAGAAGGATGCTCCTGGCCAGGGTGTTGATTTGCATGTTGTCCTTGAAGTGCGGCTCCAGGAGCTTGTGGATCGGGTGCATGGCGCTCAGCTGCCTCTTGGTGGCGATGATGAACGGCTCCACCGTCGCGTGCGTGAACAGCCTGTATACATATCGTTCGTTGGACACAACAACAACAATTCCATGAAGTTGATCGGATGGATTTAAGGTGCTAATGATGTGTACTAAAACTACTACAAACCAGTGGCTGATGAGCTGATGGTAGCCTGAATCGTTGACCGAAACGTGAGCCTTGGCCAGCTGCCACAGGTGCCCGTCGGTCCCCTGGGTGGCCGGGAGGAAGATCCGGCTGATGTCGTCGTCGGCCACGCCGTCGCCGGGCAGGCTGAGCTCGATGACGAGGGGTTTCAGGGTGCCGTCGTCCCTGAGGAAGAGCAGCGTGCGCGACGCGTAGATGCACACCCCCAGCGTGTTGATGCGCCTCAGGAACGGCATCAGGTAGTCGTGGTGGTCAAGGATGTACAGCCTGTTCTGAACCAGGGCCTGCACCATAACATCAGGACGAACAGAGTCATGGAATGGGGTGTGATCTCCTGATAAAATTGGCACTATTTTGTAACCATGACTGACAGAAGTACGAACAGAGTGGTGCTCTGCAAGTTTGAGGTAAGGAAATTGCAGTTACCTTTTGAACAGTCAATCCTTCAAGCCGACCCTGGATGTGCGCGGCGGTGATCGTGCTCGTCTTCCCTCCCCTGCTGACGGGTGGAAACACCTGGTCGGTGTAACAAGACGACATGAGAAGACTGCTCACCACATCATCATCCATTACACTGTTTTTTTTTTTTCAGTACCTCCAGTCGCTTGATCACGACCGGGTTGAGCCCCGCAAGCATCTCCCTCGCGAACTCATCGTCGGTCCTCCACGCCTCCGGATCATCTGCACCGCCATCATAGAGATATTATTCACAGTAATTCAAGAAATGATTTCTGCCAAACAGCAGTAAATTGCATCAGCATGACAACGTACGCTCGATGACTTGCGGTATGGGGAACCTGAGGGGCGTCTCCTTGACCATCTTGTTGACCTGCTTGTACGTCCTCTGCGACGGCACGGACTCCCTGAGCTTCTCCATCACCCTGCCGTCCGCCGCCGGCGGCTGCGGCTTCTCCGGCGTCGCCTTCCCGTACAAATCCCTTCTCAGCTGCTCCACGGACCCAAAGCTCCCCGCGGCGTCGCCGTGGTGGAGCAGCCCGCGCGCCTCGGGCACGACGAAGTGCGTGAGGGCCTGCACCGCCAGCGTGAGCACCTCGGCGAGCTTGGTGGGGCTGAACCGCTCGTCGGGCGGGATGTAGAAGTCGAGGTTGACCACCGCGTGCTTCCGCGTCTCCGTCACGCCGTCGCTCTTGAAGAGCGGCCGCCCCGTCCGGCACCGGCGAGGGTAGGGGAGGACGGCCGTGCCGCCCAGCGCCGGCCGCGCGTGCCCGTCCTTGTCCGGGTTGCCCAGGTCGTTGTAGATGTCGTAGTCGTACACGCGCTCCCAGTCCCGCCGCTCGCCGCGGCCGTTCCCGCGCAGCGACCGCAGCTCCTCGTCCCGCAGCAGCCGCAGCGCCTCCGGCGTCTTGTCCGGCAAATAGCTCTGCCCAGCCCATTGTTAGAGAATTGTTGTCAGTTTCACATGAAATTAAGCCTGTAATTAGTTGATGAAATTTGTACGGTGAACTGCTCGGACCGTGTTGACGAAGAAGACGCGGTCGGAGTTGGTCTTCCGGTAAGGGTACACCCAGGAGTTGCACTCGAAGTGGAGGCCGCGGTCCTCGGCGAGCTGCAGCTGCACGTGCCGCAGGAAGAACTGGTCGTTCTTGAGCCCGCTCTTGACCACCACGGCGCCCGGCGTGCCGAAGTCCGCGTCCACGAAGAAGGTCACCTGGTACGTCATCGTGCTCGTCTTCCCGGCGCCGTGCTTCGTCTTCTTCCCGCCGCGCAGCGGCGCCTCCGCGCTCAGCCGCCCCTTCCCCGTGTCTGCCGCCACGGTTGGTCATCAGGAACAGAGCACGTACGGGAAGTTTGCCAATCGCCACTGATTGTTAATTAGTGATCGATAGATGCGAGAGCTAGCTTACTGTGGTCTATCTGCGTGCTGCTGAAGAGGCGAAGCGTGGTCGTCTTCCCCGGCACCGACAGGCCGAAGTGGCAGGACACGACCACCGTGCCATGGATGGCGACGTGGTTCTCCGGCGTCGGCGGCGCCTTGTGGCGGTCCCACAGGCAGAACGGCATTTGCGTGGGCAGATCCAGCTCCCTGCAAACAGCTCAACACCACCGCACCTGGGTGGGTGCTAGTAATTTAGTACTAGTATCGCCCACCTGCAGGCTGGCTAATCTCGATCCCTGATGCAAACAAGGGCTAAACCCATGCGGCGGCTATGTACATCCCGCTGGGGATTCTTGGAGTGCGTGGGCGTGCAAGAATTGGGTTGGGTTGGATTCGAGGAGCAAGGAAAGCAGGAAAAGGGAATTGGATGGGGAATGTGTGCTAGCCTTTGCCTTCACCCCTTGCATCGGATGCTGCTTTCTTTAGAGGGAAGCACAGAAATTAAACATTTAGTTTCTTAAAGAAAAACACAAATGTCAATGCGGGGAATCCAGCGTCACCACCTCTCTGCTTTTTTGGGTAGTGAATATATTCATTCAGCTTTCTGTGCAGAGTAGCAACAACTTCTAGCTAGTACTAGGTGGGAGGTGTCACTATCACAGTTACTGAGGATACTTGAATTTTTTAGCAGGCTCTGGATGTGGAAAGGATAACATCATCAGTCTGACATTTTCAGGCCGTTTATGACAGTTGAAAGGTGCAGTGTGGAAACTGGAAAGGCTCCGTGTCTGTCTCTCTCCACACCTTATGTATTGTTGCCTTGTCGATAAAACCTGTATGGACCAGAAAAATGGTGATCTCCAAATTAAAATACTGCTACTGCGGCTTTTTATGCAGGTTTAATCCACTGAACTCATTTGGCTTTGACAAAGATATTGTTTATTCCAGCCTACTCAGTTGGTTCTCACTAAAACTATTATCAGAGTTGAAAAACCTTACAGAACAAACATGGTAGCTGTGAATTCTTTTAGAAACATTATAGTAGGACAGAATCTCATTCAGGCAAGAGTTTCAATGCACCTCTGGCTGGCACCTTATTGGCAGCTTGCTGAAGGGGGGAAGCACAAAGAGAAAATCCTGAGTCATCAGCCTCATCTTTTTGGATGATATGATTTAACTTCATATAGAGCTCTCTCCTTCGCAAGTCAATGAAGATACTTTTGTTTGTGCTACAAAAGCTTAGCTTCAATTTTGTTCTACAAATTTTTGGCTTACAAAAATGTATTTCTCAAAGGAGGATGTACGAAGCAATGTTTGCTATTTGAAAATTGAAATTGAAGTTGCCCATTTCTCAAAGGAGGATGTACGAAGCAACTTCTCTAGCTCCTAACAGTCGCCATCCGGTCGGTCTCAAATATCCGACAGGACCACGGACCAAGCACAGCTCTAACCGGACCAAATACACGATACAAAGAACCTAAGATTCCTCAGGCATGTTCTCAACGCACACTCAGCCTCTCAGGGTTTTCCTGTTTTTGCCTCGGCCATGACTGACGCTACTTACCCTAGAGGGAAAGCCCAAGTGCAACTGGACTCAGCAGGTCCCTCTTGTCTCAGCAGGTCCCTCTTGTCTCCTCACAGCACAGGAGAGTGTTCAGGCTCTTTAGGAAACAAAACTTGCAGTAGGTGGGTGTTACTGGCTTTAGTTCAAACGGGGAAAGAATGGAACGGCCGGTAGCCTGATCTCTTTCCAGGCAGACATCCGCATTTCTACGGTCCCTCTCCACCGACGCCATGTGCGTTAGACTACCCCAAAGGCAGATATTCCTTTGCAGAACACTGTCAACACAAGCTGCCGCGAGTGAGTCTTTCATTCCAAATGGTTCGATTTGGTGCTGCCAAAATAAAGTAGATATCTAGCACACCAATGCACCATCCTCATACTCCAATCCAACGTACAGCAAGTTTAGATTTTTAATTTCATATTGATTTTAGGCTTCCAAGCTAACTCACAGACTCGATTTCATCTTCTTCCTATGTACAATAACAGAGTGAAACTAAAACCAGCAGCACTTCAAGAGCAAACACTGTCGTAGAACCCATCTCATTTTCCGGAAAATGAAAAGTTTACTGGGACCAGCCCCAGCATCTCATTCGAAGCACCCGAAGGTCAGAGCATACAAGAGGCTTCAATATGCACTGCTAGTCTGCTATGAATGAAATCAACGATGCAACATTATACGAAGGGGATTGGCAAAGGACCTAAATGTTATTCATATCTACATAGTGTGATCTGCATTCTTCAGCACACCAGTCAGATAAACACCTGTAAGATCAAAATAGAACACTAGGATAGTTCCTAAATCAACACAAGCAACAATGCACCAAGAATATTTGGTATAGAATATGGACAATGTTTTAGAGTAATTTTTACAAACCAATTTATGAGTCAGTCTGAACTTTGAAGAAACATGTCGAGTATCACGAAGGCCTTCACTTGGAGACTTTAAACGTTCCCAGGTCAATAGGTCATGGTTAAGAATAAAAGATTACCCCCAATATAAACCACAATCTATGAACTCAAACAACAAATGTAGAATGCCGCGTCTGACTGGTTTTAACAGACGTGCCAAATTTCAGGACAAAAAGATGCAAGGAAAGTTGGTAGCTCCTGCTGTTAATAACACAATAAACAAACCAAATGGCCACAACATCAGTGCAGCGGTGCAGGCATTAGTCGTTGACTCAGGCCAACATTCTCGCAATGAACCGTTTCACTGTTCAGAACACAATCCTCATCAGGAACGGCATATATTTGCAAGGACCATCATCAGCATTCAGTTTCGGAAAACTAAAAGTACCACTGTACAATCCAGCTTTGGTAATCATGCCCTATGCAAATCATTTTTACACCGCATCTAATGAAACAGAAAATTGTTACAACAAATGTGGTGTGATTTCACATCAACTTATTAGGACTTCTATATCACAGACTGCTCTAGAAAATTTTGTTAGTACAATTAAGCATTGATGACACCATCAGCAGAGAAGCTCTAAAAGAAAAAAATGTAATACAATTTGCAAAGCTCATCAGCATGAACATAGAACAATGGACAGGCATGCTCTGTATCCGGAGGCTATTTATTGAGAAGTCCCAGCCAAGAGATCAAAGCCAGATGGACCTCTGCGGCCATAGTCCCTGGCCGCATAGTGGCATTAACCAGGGGACGCCATGTCTGGATGTCCCAGCATAAAGAATTGGATGAGGTATGGGCAGCAGCCAGATGTCGCGTGCCCAAGCCCAGATCTAGCCTCAGAGGTGCATCCGCCTGCTCAGCTAAGCCTGACACCCAAGTTTCCGCCCGACCAGGACCTCGGCAAAGTTTGCATGAGTTCAGCCTACCTCCGGTGCTTGTCCAAGCAACCAAACAACTGATAAAGACGGTAAGGTTGCAACCACTGGACCTGACCAAGGAACATGTAGGCAGAAAAACACAACCACATGTATCAAGAAATAGCTTAATCAACTTTTTCATCTTTTGGACATCTAAGTCGTGCTGCAGCATTCAGTGATTTTCTCCTTTTGTCTTGGATCTGGCGAACACATTCAGCAACCAAAAGACTAAACTTCGGGGTGATCTTGCCTGTAGGGGGCGGGTTAAAGCCAACTTTTTTATAAGCTTGTGCAATGTTCTTCTGATTTCTTTGGAAGTGAACATTACAGAGGGAGGGAACTGCAGTTTTGATAATGGGCCTGCCACAGGTGACTGCTTGCCCAGTCTGTACCCCGCTGAAAGAAGATCAAGAAAATTGTTAGCACATTCATGCTAAAGTCAGTTACTAGAAAGAAACAAATGGAAACATAAACTTCTTTCAAAACATACATAGGTTAATGAAAATGACACACCAATGAATGAAGTAGACACTAAAGCAAACCAAAACGATACCAATTGTGTTGTGCTTAATCAAAGTCCATATATCAAAGAGACTCCATGCTAATAGACACAGCGACACCCCACGTCCCATACCAAATATGGAAACTGAAATCTTAATTAGGTTCATTCATGATTTCCGTAAAAATTACAAGCAGCAAAATGTGAATCGAGTAGCAACCATAGAAATCTAAAAAAAACAAAAAAAACAAAAACACTCAAGAGATTTGATACGTTGTGGACGGTCACATGAATCGCATCCTATTTGATGAGCTGAGACAAATTCCAATCCTATTAGATGGAAAACAAGCAAAATAATTTAAAAGCATTGGTACAATGTTTCAGCAGCAAACAAGTTGGTCACTTAGACGAAGAAAAACAGCCATAACCAGTGAATCTAGATGATCTGTAATCTGTCGCCAAAACTGCTTATCCATAGCTAAGATACTCACTGAACTTGATGGATCCAACTCTCTAATCATAAAAAAATATCCAGAAATCCTTCCAACCACAGATAATCATGCACTAGATATTCAGTTCTTATACTGGGAGAAAGAATTTGTAGATGATCTGATAGAAGAAAAACAAGAAAGCGAATGTCACTAATCACAACACAGCTAAAGAAATCTGTAGCCCTTTATCCACTTAGAATATTAATAAAAAATATCAACGTCTCATTGTTTCAGCAGGAGCCCAGTATGGTTAAAACAGAATTGGGAAATTCACATCAAGAGACCTAGTAACATAAGATTTATGCCATTTTCAATGGTTGTTTGCGTTCCTATTTTACTTATACCCACAATGTCGTCCTCAAGCAGCATGATGAGGACTGAAAAGATCTACGGTAAGTAAACAGCACAACTGGAAGAAATTTGAATTGTCGCACCTTGAACCAATGGGGAGTTTACAGTCAAAAACAAAGTTTCAACGGATTCACTAGACTACAACGAATTCTATGCGATGCAATGTTAACTATCCGTTAGCCCAAGGCAATGGTGACCTGGAACAAATTTGAAATAACACCATGACTACCAACGTTTTGTATCCGAAGCAGCAATGCCCAGCCAAGATAAGTAAAGAAGAACCCAACATTGCAGGCAACCATAATCCTGAATCCAATTTTCCTCGATATATAGCGCAAATAAATAAAATAAAATAAATGTGCCCTTGGCCGGAGAATCACCACCAATTAACAGCATCATCTGCACCACAAATATTTATCGAAAGAAGCATGGGAATCAAAGCTCCAAACATATAACGGCTCCTTCCCTTTGCAGAAAGACTAATCCCAGAAGACTAGGTTTCTAGATCCAGACTCAATCAGGAACCCTAACTAACAACGGCAAGATCGAAAATTGTGTATTACGACACAAGGAGCGCATTCAAGATACGAACCTCTTAATGACGTAGGCGCAAGGCTTGTAGAGCGCCTGGTTGGGGTCGGAGAGGATGTGGGAGTGGCAGAACCTGGTCATGGCCATGGCCCGCACCTTGCACCCCGTGAAGCCGCACTTCTTCCGCCTGGGCACGGGCGGCGGCCTCGGCGCCTCGCCGTTCACGGGGAAGATCACGGCGCCGGGCGGCGGCGGCGGCTGCTCGGCCTCGAGCGCGCTCCGGCCGAGGTCCCAGACGTACTGGCGGTGCCTGGCGCGCACCTCCTCGGCCATCGCCCAGTAGAGCCGGCGGTACACGCCGGCGAGCCGCGCGGCGCGGCGCCGCCGCCGGCGAAGGACCTCCTCCCGCGTGAGAGCCTCGGCCGTGGCCTCCATCTCCGGCGACGGCGGGTCGCCGGGGGGGACGCTAGGGTTTGGAGCCTGCGCCTCCGGAGGATCCGCAGTGGGCGCCGTCGCCGCCGGGGCGTCGGGATTCCGGGAAGAGGCCATGGCGCGCCGCGAGATTCGCGCGGGAGGGCGCTTGATTTGGGGGGGACGGATTTTCGCCGGGGTCGGGGAGGGAGGGAGCGACGGAGGAAGGGGATGAATTTTGTGGCGTGGTGAAGGGGTCAATGCCTCGACGGGGACGCGACCAACGGCGGGTGGGGCCCGGTGGTTCCACACGGAATATTTGGTGGTGGTCCCACGTGTCATGGACGTTTAAATGTCCCTCACTGGGTCCAGTTGTCGGATAAATAGAAACCATCAACGGCTCTGCCCATCTGCCGTTAGTTTGTTCGACAATGTGGGTGGGATAATGACTGTCAGCAGGAGTCCTATTACGACCGTGTTGGTGTATATACCATCTCTTGATACTCCCTCCTATTTTTATATACATGATTATTTTGGTTAGTTTATACATTGTTTTGCTGATCCACGTGGCTGAGTTTTTTCTAATGACAAGAATCGGACGCGAATAAAAAATAGTATTATTAGGTGAGTATTGAATTTGGTCCGAGTAAATTTACAAAGTATTAATAAGAGAATCCTCTAGCAGAGCCGAAACGCATATGCAAGCTTGCTGCTCCTGGGAAGTTGCGGACGAGACTGGAGCTCAAAGCACCAGCAGGCAACTCGGCCGTTTCGTGGCGTCCCGGCACTCTAACTAATTACACGATTCGGTTTGCTTTGAAATCACACAAATGGTGCTTAATTTGTTCACCCTCCGCTCCAATTACTTGTTTGAGTCAGATTCCACATCGATCAATACAATTGGTTTCACGATACTTTTTTTTGTCATCCAAAAAAGCTATATGATGCATGGTCGATCATGACACCAAATTCTGGTTCGTTGATCTTTTTATGAGATGTGATCTACGCGCTTGTCTAGGATATTTCCTAATGCGAGTTCGACTTTGTTATATATCTGGGCCTGGCCGAATGGATGACTCAAGGCTCTCTGGGGCCGGAGAAAAAGTTTGATTAGGAAGTCCAGCTGTAATCTTTTGAGACAAAAGTTTCTAGAAAAGTTGCATCGAAACTTTTTGAGACAAAAGTTTTCAGAAAAATTACACGGAAATTTTCCCAAAATGGAAAGTTGGTAGGAATGTAACTTTCCAAAAAAGAAAACTTGCGGGGCTGGAGAGGGAGCACGCGCACGGATTAGCAGGGCCGGATAAAATGGGCCTATAATAATCAATTGTATTGCCTGGTCTAAGATTTTTTACAAGTAATAAGAGAGGCGTGTTTCAATAATTACATGTATTTCGAGTCGCCCTAGAATTCTATATTTTTTTTTCCAGATCAAATCTGGAATAGCAGTCGGAGAAGGGCTGTTAGTCAGAGTATGAAATAAACTAGGCAAGCTATAGATCGAAGAGCTTGCTTGTGATACAGTATAGTGACTTTGCTAATGTTTCGCCTTTTATTTGTGTAAGTTTCATGACCATTAGAGTTGGAAACCCTAAGGTATGAATGTTTTGGTGAATAAATGTGAACCATGCATGTGACTAATATTCTTTGTGAGTTCTTATTCTGTAGGTCATATACAAGGAAGCTCCGTCCGTCGGTAGTGTAAGTCAAAAAATCATAATTAAACTTCTTGTGAAGGATGATTGATTGCCTTCATCAACACGAGAACAGACTTGATGGAGTCGCGGAGAAGAGATGGATCAGACTAAAGACATGCTAGATCTAAGCAAGTGTGGCTTGGTTAGATGTCAGCTTATTAAGTCCATAGGAAAAACCGAGCTATCAAGAGGGTTCGAGGTGTTTCTCTTAATGCACACTAGTTGTAGAGATCATGGGATGCATGATGAGTCTCTGAGGGGCTAGAGTAGCAGAAGGGAGGTGAAACAACCATGAAAGAAGGTGTTGGAGCGAGGATCATGGAGAAGATTAAGTTCCAGCAAAAGAAACGCCACCATACGATACGATGACTGTGGCAGAGAAGTCCAGAGAAGCAAAGTTTCTGGCAGGAAGAAGAAGAGATCACCGTATGATACGGTGGGTGTCACCATAATGTAGAGTCGGCACAAAAACAAAGTTCGGAGACTTGGAGGTTGTTCTGGCAGTTGAAGACAAGGGTCATCGTATGATACGATGGGTGTGTCACCGTATGATACCTTGAGCACTGTATGATTTCCAGAAGGTGAGAAATTTTTGGAAGAAGAAGAAGAGAAGCCACCGTATGGTACGGTGAGGGTCACCGTATGATACAACGAACCCTGAAGATGGAAGACAGAGAAGCAGTCTATGGAAAAAGGATGGACAGCCACCGTATGATACAATGCTGATGGTCACCGTAAGGTACGATGGTACATACGGTGACTATGGTTTCTGGGCAATTTAGAGCAACGACTAGTTTAAGGTTGGATGCTTATATATAGTAGTTGTTTGGCCGTTTGAGGTGCTCTTGGACAGTAGAAAAGAGGGGAGATGCCATCAAGAGCCAAGGTGAAAGAAGAAGCACTTGTGAAGGATTTGGAGTGATCCTAGTACTTGGGAGAGTAACAAGTTGCATTCTTTGATCTCTAGGCTAGTGTGAGCTTGAGTGAGTCATCCAAGGCTCTTAATCTTGGTCTATGGCGAGGCCTAGATCGGTTAGACATCGGTGTTAAGCGGTCCAAGATAGGAAACCAACACTAGTTTGTACACGATCTTAGAACTTCTCGTGCGAAAGAAGCATCACTAGTGGAGCGCCCTTTGGCTCACATCACGTGTGGAGCCTTACCTTCAGAGGAGTACCCGGGAGTGCCCGCGACTTCACTCGAAGGAAGTGTGCTCTAGAAGGGATCACTTTGCACAGAGAGATGGGGTCGAGACTCTGACAGGAGTGACCTAACATGGAGTAGGGGAAGACGCAAACCTTCCGAGACCATGAGAAAACATTATGAACACTTTCCGTCCCTTCTCTTTTATTACTTGCATTTACCTTCTATTCTATATATGATTGCTTCTAGTATTTGAGTAGGTTTATCTTCTTGCTTGTGTATTCACTTTGGTTCCTACTTGCTTCACTAGAATTGCTAGTTTGCCTTACTCATGTTCTTACTTATCGTAGCCTACCTTGTCGCCCTAAGGACTCTACTTAGTGTACCTAGTTGTTTTATCATATTGTCACCATGTTGCTCTTGTGTATATCGCTCTAGCTACTAGAGTCAACCCTTTCATCTTGTGCTAGCTAGAGAACCTACCTCTTACTAGTGTGGTGTGAATCTCGTCTTCTTTATCACCTAGTATCATAGGTTAAGGACTGATCTTAGTGTGCTTTATATTGCATTAGAACTACATGCTAAGAGTTGAGTGGGTGGCCTTGTTAGAGAAAAGATTCTAAAGTGCACCGATTCAACCCCCCCCCCCCCCCCAATCTCGGTCACACGATCATTACAATTTGTTCACATCCCATGATCTTCCCTAATTCACCTTGTGATTGAAAATCACATTCCTGTGTGACTGAAATGTTCTATAGGGCTAGTCAACGACGTCATGACGCCATGACGGCCTAGCTGACATTCTTGTAACTTTTATTTTTCTCCTGACCATGTACATAAACCACTAACAAACTAATTAATAAAAGTACAGTAGGGGAATCCCCTCCTGTTTCGCTTCAAAAAAGAAAAACTGTATCATTTCCCTGTCTTGCAAAGCACAATTGTTTCCTTGCACAAAATAAAATAAAATTGCATAGCACAGTTCTATGAATTTACTTATTGACCTATTTTAATTTTTAATTTCGTAAACATGCCATTTTAGTTGGATGAACAACAAGGTTTTAGTGTGTCTGCTGTGTGCATAATCCTTAATTACGCATTGGTTTTGATTTTAGTCCATGGAATGATTTGGCTTATATACATTTGTAGTCATTTAAGGAGACAAAGTAAAAGGGATGTCACCCTTAAATGATCCATCTCAACCTCTACTTGATGTTATTTGTGATGCGTTCTTGCGTTTCGTATTTTTTATATCATCCAGCTAGATGAATTCATGTGCTCTACTACCATGTTAACATCGTTCATTTATGCAACATCGATCTGTGGATCTACCCTTAAAAGTCTCGTGACAGCAACGAATCAGAAATTCACATCGTAGTTTATCATACACGAACTTGGGCAGCTTAATTAGCAATTATGCATCCATATTGGACATTCCCTGGTTCTGTAACAACTATGGTGTCATGTGACACTATATTACAGTCTCACTATGTTGTACCTTCGCCTTGATTCAATAGTTTGATTTCTTAATAATCCTACTTCCTTAATAATATATTGCTAAGAGTGGCATATAATTATATACACTGCGTCATGCATGATCACGATGGAGTGCTACATAATAACATGTTAGTAGATCAGATACAATCATGTTGCACCCCTGGCACAATTAATTGAGTCTATAACCAATAGTGGCTCTACTACCCTTTGCCAGGGAATATATTTCAATATTCCAGCCTCTGCATCAACCAATGCATACATCCGTTCACATAGTTCATTATTACATCATTACGAATCCCAAATGGTTCGGTCACAAGCATGCAAAACGACGATAAACAAGCCATTGTCTTTATTGAACTAAAAAGCAATCCTATTACTAAAACACCAACCATTATTAGGCAAAAACCTCCATATCTGTTGTTTCAAGCACACGGCACCCCCGCATTATTTGGGGCCAGTCTTCCTGCTTTTGCAAGAGCATCCAGAAGCGAATCCAATATGTTCCTGTGAAGATAACCTGCATAGAAGTAACAGCTTGGGAGTCATTAAAAATGACATCATTCCCTACATAACAAAATTGCCCAACAGATGGTACTAGCTCCAACAACCAAGATCTTTGTATCTAAGTTTTGTCTATCCCAAATAGCCATCATCAAACATATGTTCTATGTAATTAGGCGGGGGTAGATTAAAAGAAACTTGCACAACTCTCCAAATAAGTCTAGCTATGTCACAATCAAAGAAAAGATGTTGTATGGTTTCATGAAGATTACAAGAACAAAAATTTAAACTTCCCTTCCATTGTCTTTTTGCTAGATTATCCTTAGATAGAACTATGCCTTTGACTAAGTACCGCATAAAAATATTTATTTTGAGGGGTAATTTTAATTCCCATAAAGCATGATCACGCGGTACCACATCTGGGACAGCGAGCGCTTTGTACATTGATCGCACCGTGAACTTAATGGTAGGACCATCTAAATGTATATATCCTTCTGATCAGTTAGTTGGACATTAACCACCAGAGCCACTAGCTGTTGCTACGCTATAAGATTATTTCCAACTAACGATCTCCTACTCAAAACATAACGTAATTAGCAAGAAATATGAAATATCATATTGAGGTTGTCTTTATTAATTGCAGAGAGCCTTAATTAATTTGGCACTCGTCCTTCACAAGCTAAAAAAATTGTGTTCTTAATTGTGTAGCAACCGAATCCAATACAACAACAATTGGCCCAGATGTTAAAAGATGTGTTAAAATGACTCAGTCATTCAGTAAAGCCAAATAGGGTTCATTGATGGTGACCCTTGCTTCATTTGGCTAAAAACTTCATTCCCATACAAGGTTAATTTGACCTTATACAAGGTGAAAAGGCGAGTTCATTGATGGTTTTGATAAATGTTTTGTAGTGGTAACACCTCACCCCAAATACGTGGCTAGCGAGGATGGTGCCAATGGAGGATGGTACTCCTCCATTGGCACCATTGGCACCATCCCTCCTCGTATGTTGAGAGGATGGTGCCAAATACGTGGCTATTCTTCGTATGTTTTGAGCCCCGACGTAAAACTTGGACATCATTACTTTTGTATCTTTTGTGAACATGTCTTATAAACATGTGCCAATAATATTATACATGTTTGTTAAAACTTGAACATCATTTTACAGTATGTTCTAATATATTATCTACCTTGCATTGGTAGAGTGTTAATAGTGTTATTATTGAAATTTGTCTAATTCATAGATACCAAAAGGTCAACAAAAAATAAAGAAAAGATGAGTATCTCTTCATTACACTAATCCAACATAAACTGCATACGAGCAAATAAAAAAATCAATATTATGTTATTGTTTTTTTACCAAATTGCAAGAAGGTAGCACACGCAATGATTATATTTGCGGGGTGCCCTATATATGACGTGGATACTGCACCAATGTGTATCTAAACATGGAAATTTTGTAGAATCACCTTATTCCTATAAGGATAATTTTACATTAACTTCATGTACCGGCGTGGTTCTCTAGAAATACTTGGATTCGATGTGCCATCAAACATAGGCTTCAATATATTAAACAAAACTCAAAACATAATGACAATAATGGAAAACATTGGAGTCATCTTATATAAATCTGAAAAGCATGTCAGTTTCCTGGGCGGCAACATCCTTCGTGGAAAAGCGCGACAAAATTGAGCGCTATAGTGAGTGGATTGGGAAAAGCTTAACCGAAGGGTTTAGTGTTGCTGTTTTGGCACACATACCCGTAGTTTTCTCTGCCTGCAACGTTTTTATCAGGCGCGTGGAATAGATTTCCCTACGACTTAGTTCCTTTTCCTAGGGTACCTTGGAGACATGGAGACAATGTGGCATGATGGGTGGGGGCCATTTCGACAAATTTCCCTACCAAGAGAACCGTTGGGAATGTTGAGATTAATTTCTATAGATTTTTCAGTACCTCTCCTAGGAATTGAAAAGTTGGACTAGGTTTTCACATCAACCTCTTGGACGTTCTCTTATCCTGATACTATATAGTCATCTCTTTGGCTAGACCAATATCTGACCATATTCCCTAGCTATGTTGTCAAAACTGGAACCGCATTGAAAACTATTGGACTGAATTTCCGGGCTTTCAAGAAACAGTCCTGTTGCACTGGCATACCACCCCCTTCTATCAGAATCCAGCATGAACACTTACTGTCAAAGTTGAAGCAGACTAAAGAAGGATTGAAAGCCTGGTGCAAAAAGTAGTCCAAACTAAACAGAAATATCAGCAACTGCATTAATTAATGTTGATATGCTGAAAAGCTCTCCATCGATCTATCAAGACCAATAGGATGTCAGGTAGCTGAGATGCCATTCACTAATCTGGGTCTCCCTCTGGGTACTACCAGGCCAAGAATTCTTTTATACATGCCTTTGCTTAACAGAATGGAGAAGAGAATGATGGGCCTCGATAAACTTTCGTCATATCAAGGAATATTATTGTTGGTTAATCAGTGCTCACAATTCTGCAAGCCATCCTTCTATGTCTGCACCCTTAAGTTCCCAAGGCAGTTCTTGAGCAGATAAATACAGGATGCACTGTCATTCTATGGAACAGAGGTGATGTCAACAGAAGAGGGGGGTTGTCTAGTAGCATAAAACAAGCATCAAGACCAAAATATCAAGGAGGGCTTGGCATCATTGACCTTGGAGCACAAAATACAACACTCCTCCAGAAATTCTTGCACCATTTTCTACAACAAAATAAATTTACCATTCGTCTAGCTGACATGAGTATCCTTAGCTCCTTAGTATTGAAATTAAAAAGTATCTCTCCATTATACTAATACAACATACGTAAAAAAATCAGAATGAATATTCTGCTATTTTTATTCTACGAAATTGCAAGATAGGGCATGAAACGGCTATGTGTGTGCGTGCGCTGGATATATATGACGTGCATAATGTGCTAGGGTATATCTTTGTTGACGGTAAAATGTGTGTTCTACCGCTCGCACACGCGGCCTGGGAGATTTGCTTCACTCCGTTCAGGACCAAAACTTGGAACGCGGTGAATTCCGGAGCGTGCCAGTCGATTTTCCCTGCAAATCGACAAAGACAAGAAAAAGCGTGTAAAATTCCCGGACTATCGGCCCCGGACAGGCCGATGCGTAACCGCAGCCGATGTTAGTGAATAAAAGATGATAAAATAAACGCTCGGCTGACGGCTATAAACGAATCGACATGTCGCAACATTAAATACTCGCGCGATAGATAAAGCAAGGCATGCATCAGAATCGACAATCGGCAAAGCATGCGATCGGCAAAATCTATCGGCAAGCAACACAGTAAGGTAAATCGACAATCAGCAAAAGGAGTTCAGGCTATACTTGAACAGGAGCAATAAGATATTTAAAGGCATGCAAGCATAAATCTGAACGTGGTAAGCAATCGGCTAAACACCGAAAGAACGATTAAACCAGTAACCACTAATTATACCCGTAATCTGACAATCGCTTCACCGAGGACACGTCAACTAAGTGAAGTAGAACAGGACACGTCAAACTGCTCTACACGATCGACAGATACAAGTATAATCGGCAACTACCGGTCCCAGGTACTCAGTAAACTAGATCTAACCCTTAGCAACTGTTTCGCCGAGGACACGTCAACTAAGCGAAGCAGACAGGACAAGTCAAACTGCCTACCCAATCACCAAGAGCAGATCTAATCGACAAAATACCTTAACCGTGACTCGAGTAACCAAATCAAACAGAAATCGACATCAGCAATCGGCAACAAGGCTGCGGCGAGGACAAGTCAACTAACCGCAACAAAGAATTGGACCAGGTCTTAAACAATTCCATGCAGTCGACGCACGATGTAAACCCTAGATTGATCTAAATTACCGGATAACTAGCAGCCACATCAATCTTAATCATGGACAAGTCGACATAATCAGATCGATGCGCTTACCTGACGAGATCCAGTCAAGCCGGAGCCCTGATGGGCGCGGGTGACGAAGAACACGTCGAGAAATTGTGGCGATGCGCCGAAAGGTTGATTGTATTGGTTCCTTTTTTTTTACAAGCACCTGGGTTTATATTTATACACCCGAGGCAAGAGTCCGATTTGGACTTAAACACGACTCCTACTTGACCACAACTCGGTCAATCCTTCCTAAATCTAGGAAATAATTAAAAAAGGATTTGCAAACCCGCACACGCACGTCTTCATGATTTTCTCCGCCTTCATGATCGCCTGCGGGCTACCATCTTCATACCCAAACCCGGCATGCATTCTGCTATTTACTGTCAACAGGCCATAGGCCAAAAAATTAGGTGTCAACAATCTTGGACGCACTGTGACTTTGTAGAATTACCTGATTCCCGTAATGAGAAAATTGACATTTACTTCATGTACCATCCACCTCTCAGTATGTTGTCATGGTTGCCAAATGATTCCATCGCAGCAGCCCTTTCTTTTGAGTTCTGGCCTATCTAGCTTGCATCGTGAAGCATAAGCTCAAAATAAAAACGAAAATATTGCTACAAGATACTCAAATTGCACAAAACTACTTATAATTTGTGCTACGACATGCGATCTAACATCCCAACCATTTATGTAATCCATGGGCCAGGTATGTCATGCCAACACCGCTTACGACATGCCATGCAAAAAATTAGCAATTCTCATTAACGTTCTTTCATTAATGACAGTTTTGTGCTAATAGATGTGCTTATATCTTTGGCTTGATTTGTTTGCATGTAAGGAAGATAATGATTTAGTACTATCATCTGTGAGAGTGATAGCACTTATTCTAATCAGGGATAATGACGAAAGAATAGAGGAAAGAGGTACGTAAAGGTTACAGGACAAATTATACACAAATCAGAAAGGAAAAAGTTCTTGGACAACTTCGAAATTGTTAAAAGGCTTAGACTGACCTGTAATTGAAGTTATGGTTGTCACGCTAGAGCTTTTTAATTTGGGAGACATTTACATTCAAATCACTATCGTTTGAAAATAATTCTGTCAGTATAATCCATAGCTCACTGTACCATATATAAAGCACTTCCAATTTTGTAGCGGAGTATAGGTGCTAAGCTTTATTATCATTTATTACACACCCCATCTGAGAGAAAACTCGTATCTGGTTTCTTTCCTATTTCATGAGGATCATATCCAGTGAGATATCATAACAGAGAGATTCGCTCTATTTATCTGCATTGGTGTCTGAGGGCACACATCTCCACCTACCTCAGCCAAACGCCACCGAAAGCTCCATAGAAGCCTCACATCCGTCCCACAGCTCCGCCATGACGCTGAGCAGCGAGGGATCAACCAAGAAGGTAAGCAAGTTCTTCCTGTCGCTGAAGCACAAGCTGCAGACCTCCCACGAGTCCAGGTCGCTCTCCAGGTCAGCCAACAGGAACGGCAAATGCGAGAGCGACGAGGAGATTTTTGTGTCCGCAACCAGCGCCGAGCTGTGCACCATCGGCGGCACGGACGACGGCTCCGACGATCTCCCGTCGTTTCGCCTGAGCCCGCTCATCTTCCCAATCGGCACTCTTCCCCCAGCCTCTCCGGTGAAGATCGTCAAGAGGCTCCCGTTCGGGTATGTGATCGGCCGGCAGCCGGATGCCCCAGCCGTGCCGTCGGCGGTGGCAAGGAGCATCAGGAAGGTGAAGCCAGCAATGATGGCTGCACGGCATCTGCGGTCGAGATCGAAGATGGCCATGACCCAGGTCACCGGTGTTTTGAAGGGAACGTTTCGGCGAGGCAGCTGCCGTTGTGGCAGCAGCAGGCACAGAGTTGGGGAAGAAGGCGATGCCGCCGGCGACGATGAAGATGTGTTTTGGAAGAAGGTTGTTCTTAGGGGACTGCGCTGTAGGCAGGTGGAGGAGGATGCTCCTTACTGAAAATGCCGGCTGGAGAGGCATCGAGGGAGCAAGTTCGTTCCGTTAGCCGTTACCATATATAATCTGTTGTTTTCGTTGATTGTTGCTTATACTTTCTTGGTGGTTGTAGCGGCAACTTTTTCTCGAAATGTCGAATGACCAGTGGCCCATCAAATGAATAGATCGAACTGTTATGATTTAGCTGATTGTCATTTTCGAAACACGTCGAGAAACATCCCGATTTTATAAGGCCGAAACAGAAAGAAAATGTGCATGTATACATACTGAGAAATTCGGCAAGTATGACAAGAAATCGCGACCGAACAGTTCAATGAACAGTCGCAAGAGAAATAAGAGAAGCATTTCGTCCTCACTAGCTTCTCAAATAAAAAGAGCCCACTTGGTTTTCAGTTATCGCTCCTCGTGATGAAACAAGCCATATTTTCTGCAACCATCAGAACAAGCGTCTAAACTATGAAGACGAGTAGTTCTTGGTTGCCTATATCAAAGTGGTCATTGACGGGATGGTCATGGATATGCTGTTGTCCTTAAGTTGCGTCTGGTTTGCCGAATCGTATCAAGTTCCAGGGTGAGATTGTATAGATTCAGGAATATCCTCTCAGGATGTTGTGTCATCATTTCATTCAAGGGAAAATGCCGACTGACACCAATTGAGATTCATAGGCGATCGAAGATAGTGCTCATTCGTTTTGTCAGTTATGGCACCTGACGATGAAAACACGAAGAGCTCAATGTCATTGTAGGAATATATGCAAGAAAGGGTAAGTTTTGTTGTACTTATCACAGATTTGCTCTTGGCTGTTGAACTCTTTGTCTTTGCGCTCTATCTCAGGTCTATATATGATGTAAAAAAAAATAGTTGGTGGTGACGATGGTTGTCCGTCATCGTCTGTCACACCAAATTAAGCCAACCAGGCCTTACTAAAACTTTCAGTGGCAGGTTGGCAACGAAACTTTGGTTCTCTGCTTCCCCTTCAAGTATTCTACCTTCGCTCTCTCCCTCTTCCTCGAAGCTAGATCCCAAAGCCAATCCATACTGAGCTTGCTGGAGAGAAGACCTCCCTACTTGAGTTTTACGGCAGTAGTGGTGACGTCGGCCCATTTTACAACCCACTGCTCACCGTTGCACCAACTCCCTACCCCTCTCTCCTCCTATTGGGCAGATAACTGCAAAAAGAGAAACAACACCGTAATACTCACCAGAACTACCATGAGTGATTGGAACGATCTTATGCGTGATGGTAGGGCTCCTCAATCTCACAATTTACTGTAGAACAGTGTGTTGCTACTTAGGGGATGCTTATATGCTCACCCTGAAGCTGCATCGAGTTTATCCAATCATGTTAGTGTCTCCTAAGCATTTCATGTTGATTTGTTTGTCCAGCACCGGTGAGAAGGGAGCTGGATGATAACACTAGACAAGAAAATGATGAACTAATGAACAATTTAATTCATCGCAAAAAAATGAACAATTTAATTTGTGACCAATGTATTGACATTTGCACTAAGAATATTTGAAATTACAGATTGTTCGTGGTACAACTTCTTAAATACTATAGTATAATTAATAGTTTTTTGTCAAACTATCTGTAACTTTATGGAAACATTTTTTAATTGATCTATCTGAAATAACAATATTCTTTAATTGATTGTTGTGTTATGATATCATTCATTTGGGGAGCCTAATTTTTAGTTCATGCAAACTGTTGTCTTTAAGACTTGGGAGCTTAACAAAGAAGTCCGCAGAGACTCCACATTTAAATCCTATGTTCCAACAAACTCGTGATGGGCTAAAATCTTAAGCTGTATATTGCATACCGGTATAACACTTAAACTTTAGCATGACCCAATGTTGATTTTTTTTTTGGGATAGCATCTATATATTCACATGTTGGATCCTTACCACGTTCTATAAGATTGAGTTAACTTGAGTTAGTCCAGAGGATCAAGGAAAAGTTAAGGTACACACTTAAATTACTGAATCAAAACTATGAGGAAATTTGATGCTGGTAATACAAATCTATATCTATATTATAAGTGCAACCCACTACAAGTCATATTTCTATCAAGGAAAAAAATTCCCTGCAACCCGTCCGCAAAGAGCTGTTGTGCGGCCCCCTCCAGATGCCTGCCACGCGGACGACTCCTAGCATCCAACGAACGCTCGGTGTTTGGCTGGCGCACAACTTCCTCGCAACAAATGGCTCCACGGCTCAGCCTCCTGTCAGCTCGTCTCCAGGATTTCGGCTCAGTCGCTCAGATGCCATCGCCGATGCCGCCTAGAGGCACAGCTTCTCCGCCTCTACCGAGTCCTCGCCGTCGTCGCTTCTCCGCCTCAACCTATCCGGCCTCGCTCCTCCCTGCACGCGCAGTTCCCTGGTGCCTCCTCGACGCCGCCGCCTTGTGCTCTCCGACGACCTCCCGCTGCTCCGTGCCTCGCTCCTCTCACGCATCGTCTCGTCCAACTCCATGTCTCCGCCCTTCTTCTCAACAATCTCTTTTCTGAAAACTAACGAGGGCATGATAATTACTATGGTCTAGTACTGAAACCATAAAACAATACAGGACGTCCTGAACACACTTGAGTATAGGATTATTGCCATCCATGATACTCCCGTTCCAAGTTCCAACTCAAGGAGAACGCTCTTCTCAAAATTTCTTCCCTCCATCAGGTGGTATAAATCTACTAACGATCTCTAGCGCTCATAAATCAAGTAGCGCATGACTGTAATTTAACAGCGATTACGTACCTAGTTGATTTATGAACCAAATTGCTATCACATGGGAGCAAGAAGCCAGAAATTCCCCATATATGTTAGTGAGAAAAATAAAGTCAGCATAAAGATGTGAAGCCGCCGCCGCCGCGGCAACTAAATCGTCGAGGCCGTCGCTGCCAGTACCGTGGCCACGCCGGAATTCATTCTGAGCACCTCGCTAGAAAAGGCTGCATGCGAAGAGGGTGCGGGAGTTTGCGTAAAAAAAAAAAAGAGGGTGCGGGAGGTATTTTCGAGGGAGAAGAACACCGCCGCCGCCGATGCCGAGTCGAGCGGCCGCGAGGTGCGATCGGCCGAGACGAGATCGGCCGAGCCATCGATGTCGTCTGGGAGCCGAGCGCTGTGAGCCTGCGAGGGAGGCATGGGAGCCGAGTGACTGGGTGGCGTCGGATGGCCAGACGCGTACACGCGGCAGGCATCTAGAGCGGGGCCGCACTGCAGTGCTTTGCGGACGGGCCGCAGAGAATTTTTTTCCTTCTATCAATTCCAGTGCAGCCTCTGCTGCACCGGAATAATCAGGTCAATCTCTCTGCTTGCGTGAATAAAATGTTCAAAGTTAATAGTGCCCTCTTCGGTGCCCATTAGTTTCCATCATTCACTCTGCTATAATTAACACTTATTAAAATATTTGTAGCATTACAGCAGCCAGCTTCTGCTGAGCCCTCAAGACGCAAGTCCTCTATGATCTTTTGCCTTATTGGATTTGCGGCAGTCCTGCAGATGCTTCTGATGGTCGCCATCTCCTCATTTATACTATGTGCATCGACGAGTATATAGTAATAATCCATTGTATCTCCATATGTTCGCAGGCTTCCTGAAAGATCCCCTCAAGATCACATGGCTGAGATGGATAAATCATTTAGGTAAGATCAGTAAACAAATTAAGCTAGAAATCTTCACAGTGTCTATCTACCTATGTTCAGATCTCTGCACATATTTGGGGATTTTTTCCTTCTTCTATCCATTATGAATTTTTTTTTCTATTTGGGATCCACAGCCAAAACCGAAAGGGCAAATTACAGGCACACTATGGCCCAAAACTTAGTTGCTGCAGAATGATATTGATTAAAATATTAAGTGTTCTACCATGCTTACGCCATTTTCTTTTCTACCCAATTGATTGAACTCTCTCTGACTTAGTTTCTTTTTTCTTGGTTCATGGAATGCTGATATAATAATGTTTGCATTTTCCATTTCCAGTTGGGAGCCTGACGGGAATACCACTCCGGTTCATCCTTCAGTTCACTCTCCTCGCACTCTCCCCCATTTTCACCAAATATCCAATACTACATTTGCGTGTCACGTACAAAGTGCATCTTGGTTTGTTCCGAACTACTAGCGGATTTGTTAGATAGATTGCAAATATTCTGTCTGATGTTGATCTTTTAATGCTCTTTAACTATATATTTTGAATGTTCTTTATATTATGTACGTCTCTAAGGGACCGTACCCTGTTACCAGACAATGTTTCATGTGCATGTTAGTTGATTGCCTGTTGCAGGAATTCGCACAATGAGGTAGTAAGGTAATACGAGCTAAACCAGATTAAAAATATAATCTACCAATACTGTGAATTTATATTTTTGTTTCCTTTGTTCCCTTATTACATGAATGATCCGTGAACATAAGCTAAAGACTACTGAATTAACTAATGTGGAAGTATTCTATTTATTTCATAACATATGTCGACAGCCATGCTTCCAAGTTACATTATGCCACTCAGGACTTATGTACCTCCTCAATCACTATTTTCGCTGTACAAAAACCTTTTGTTATGTATCAGTTCATTGATTTAGCATGTTACCTTAGATGTTCAAACTAATATGCTTAAGAAATACATCCACCCACAGCAGGCATTTTTGGAACACCCACAGCAATGCGCGGGGTATCACCTAGTATTCTTTATAAGTGCAACCCACTAAGAACAATTAACTCCTATCTCTCTCAACGCTTATGCTGCCACATCATACCAATTATTCACATGATCAGATCATGAGATTTGTGTCATTTCCGAATCTAGCTAATAAATTGCACTGAATATGTATAAATGTTTACCTTATGATACATATATTAGGAGACAAATTTTGAGATAAGAGTAGTGGTTCTTTCAATAAAACAGACACTCAGTTGGTTTAACATATTACATTTAAAAATGCTTCGAGTTCACAATTCAGTTAAGCGAAGATAGTTCATACAACAGGTGACGAAAGGGAAAGCGCACGGCATGTGCCATATTTCTAGTCATGTGTAAAAGTTGGGGAAGCATTGTCTGCCAGGAGGCAGGACTCTTCCACTTTTCTGCTGATGGAACATCTTCTTGATTGCGCAGGGCCTGAATCTCACTATGCATGTGCTGCACTACATTTTCCTTGTGAAATATCATGTAGTAGAGAAATCGAGACCTCAACTCTTCACTTTTTCCCTGCATATTTCAGACATACATGGAAAATAGTAGTGTTACAAACGAGTTATGTAAATGCATGACCGAATCAACTAATGAGATGTATAAGACAGTTTAAGCAATTACCAGTTCGTACATCGCCACTCGCGTATCAGAATTGTTGTATCATTTCATCAAGGAAAAATACCAAGATAATGCTCATTCGGTTTCGTTAGTTATGGCACCCGACGATGAAAACACTGAGAGCTCAATTTCATTGTACGTAGGAATGCATGAATTAAAGGATAAGTTTTGTTGTACTTCTCTCCGGTTTGCTCTTGGTTGTGTTGCACTCTTTGTCTTTGCTCTCTGTCTCAGGTCTATATATAGATGATGTAAAAAATGAGCTGGTGGTGACGATGGTCGTCTGTCCCACCAAAGCCACCCAGGACTTACTAAAACTTTCACTGACAGGTTGGCCTCTTTATTAATATTTATGCTTGTGGAAGGCATGAGTTCCGTATAGCAACAACGCTTTGTTTCTCTGCTTCCCCTTCAAGTATTCTACCTTCGCTCTCTCCCTCTTCCTCGAAGCTAGATCCCAAAGCCAATCCATACTGAGCTTACTGGAGAGAAGTCCTCACTGCTCAAGTTTGATGGCGTGCGGTAGTGGTGGTGTCGGCCCATAGTTTACAACCCACCGCTCACCAGTGCGCCAACTCCCTACCACTCTCTCCTCCTATTGGGGCAGGAATCACTGCAAAATGTATGAAAAACAACACCACAATACACACCAGGTCTAGCATGAGTGATAGGATATTTGGATCGATCATATATATATGCGATGGCAGGAGCTCCTCGATCTCGCAATCGATCATAAAATAGTGCACTGCGACTTAGGTGATGCTCAACGTCGCTGCCCTCATCCGACCAGCAACTGTTTATATGCTAACCCTAAAGCTGCATCGAGTTCATCCACCATATTAGTGTCTCCTAAGCTTTTCATATCGATTTCTTCGGCCAGCCCTGGTGAGCAGGGAGCTGGATGATAAAACTAGATAAGAAAATGTGAACTAATAAATAATTTAATTTTTGACCAATGTAATGACATTAGAACTAAGAATATTTGAAATAACAGATTTTTTGTTATAACTTTTAAATCTCTAGTCTAATTAATAGCTTTTGTCAAACTATCTGTAATTTTATAGAAACATTGTAAATACACTTGTTAATTGGCTGCCTGAATGAAAACTATGAGTCAATTCATACGAATATATATATCCTCTATAAGTGCAACCCACTAAGAATCCTTAACTCCTATTAACTCTTATGCTGTGTGATATCCCGGCCTAGCCCAAGAGAGAATGAGGCCCAAATGAGCTTAGTGTGCAGCAGGCCACTAGCTCATGAGAATAGTCCCACATTACTTAGCAAGGTAGAGCATGACCAACTTAAAGCCAGAGGTTGGAATGCAACAACAACCAGGTTAACCCTTTTACGCGAAGCGAGGACGAAAGCGTAAGAGTTGTTGTTGTGAGGTGGGACCCGCACAACGTGCGAGTGGGTCTGGAGCCGTATTTTCGGGCCTGGGATGTTAAATATGGTATTCAGAGCCGACTCCGCGGTTTCACGGGCGCGTACGGGTCAGTTGAGAAGGGTACGGTTGCCGTTCGGGCGCAGGGACGCAGGTACGTACGCATTGTGCGTGTGCCCGACGTGACTGGGACACGACATGGTACGTACGCTGCTAACTGGACGTATAGGACGTATGCTAGTACTGGACGTACGGACGTGGCCAAGAGAGACGATCCTGTACATTTGTCCCCTTGGGGTAAATTGGTCCGCTCCTCGACGAGGACGTCGAGTTCTAAGGGGGGAGGATTGTGATATCCCGACCCAGCCCAAGAGAGAATGAGGCCCAAATGAGCTTAGTGTGCAGCAGGCCACTAGCTCATGAGGATAGTCCCACATTGCATAGCAAGGTAGAGCATGACCAACTTAAAGCCAGGGGCTGGAATGCAACAACAACCAGATTAACCCTTTTACGCGAAGCGAGGACGAAAGCGTAAGAGTTGTTATTGTGAGGTGGGACCCGCACAACATGCGAGTGGGTCTGGAGCCGTATTTCCGGGCTCTGATACCACTTTGTCACACCCGGTTTCAAGAATTCAACCGAATGCACACCACATGTATGCCAGGATCATACATGCAGCGACAAATAGTGAAATACCATTATTACAGTGCCAGGTTAACGATAAACATTTATTACATAATGACCCATAGTCTAAAATAGAAATAACAAAGTAGCAAAATATTAAACTAGCGGAGCGTATGTCCCATCTTCCACAGGCGTTGTCTGGGGGAAATACCAGCCTAGTACGGTGCATCGGGATCAAAGTCATCGTCGTTGTAGTCCACTTCACCTCCATTGTCTGAGCAGCATTTATTTAACCAAACAAAGAGAGGGATAGCAAGTGTGAGTACATGTCGTACTCCACAAGTGTAGGAAAATATGACATGATGGCAGATATCAAGAAAAGCTGACACACGGTTTACTGCACTATGCAAGACATATTTATAAAACAGCAACCTATTTACTAGGTGTAATCTCCAAGCTCCAACAAAACCAACATCAAGAATAAGCTCATCGGATTCCCAATCTGACTACCAACTCACCAGGTTCCCACCACCTGACTACCAAACCAAACCAACCATGCATCCCACAAATCGCAAAGAAGTCCAAGCTCGCTCTTGACTGTGAGCACGGCTGTCATGACAACTTTATCCTTGCAAGGTTTGCACACATTCACCACGAGTCAATGATATCCCTTTTTGCTTTACACTACCGAGGTGTCAAGCCAGGTAAACATCGAAAAGCCTTTCAATAGCGTTTCATACCCTGTAAACACCCGCTAAGATTCGCTAAAACACGGGAGTCTATTTTCCCTCCAATGCATAGCCCCCATTTGCGCCACAACAACAACCGATGGTGCTACAGTAAATAAGAGACAACTATTTAATTAGCTAAGCCGCACCCATTTAAGCCACGTGATTGCGCTGTTGAGCCGGGTTACATGTCCACGAACCGGTCCTTAGAATCTAGCACATGCACCAACACAAACCACATAGTGCACAACGGCACCATACCAAACCATCCAGCATGTCCAGATTCCCTAATTCTCCATGTTGCTAAATACCAACCCAATGAATTAAGTAGAGCATTAGTCAAAATTAATTAACCGGTTCCTAACCCTCAACAGCACAAGCATGAATCTACCCAAACCATAGATATACTACCCGAACAAAGGCTTCAAGGAATAATATGGAAAAGCTACTAAACCAATAAGCATAGGATTCATATATATTAAGACACAAGCATGCAATTTATAAATGACACATCCTAAAAGGGATAAAAATGCGTCAAGGGCACTTGTCTTCCTGGTGTTGCTGCTCAAACTCTTGAAATTATTTGTCCTCGAGATTGAACGGCGTCTCTCGAACCGATTCTGTCCCCGCAATAATTACCGACAAGCAACAACAAGCAATACTAAGGAAACAGTCCAAACAGTACAAACACAGTAAAAAATGTGTATCAACAGAAATCCTACGTCATGCCGATCGCGTGAGTGCAAGAATCAAGTAAATCGGAATTCGTATGAAAAGTAATAAGGTTTTTAAGAAGAAGGGGGGTTTTCTGAAAAACTGCAACTATATACGTGACTAACAGATTAGTTTATACTGAAAATACAGGTAGTTGCGTAAGCAAGAGGTCATGCTGATGCAAAAGAGTATTTTATACGGTAGATACGGCATGCTGGTTAGCAAGAAGAGAAAACGATCTAAGCAAAGACATGCTATCGATCTAGGCAAAGACATGCACTGCTCTACTGAAAACAAGATGGAACCTAAAAGTATAAGCTGGAGCGGCAACTATCTACGGAAGCGACGCCATGGCTAGCTGCAACTACGAGCTGCTGGAAACGAAAACCAACGAAACAATACTACGGTCTACAAAGCTGGACGAAGCACTGAAGAAGATTGGTTTCAGGTTCTCACCGACGGCTTCGCGAGAGCAGGAGACGTCTCGGTGGTGACTTGCGACAGCGACGGCGGCTGATGAAGATCGTCGGCGTCCATCAGAGACCAAGCTGCAGCTTCGGTGGTGATGAGCATGGTGGTCCTCGACGTTCGTCAGGAAGCAGTCTGCCAGCGATCGCTGTTGTAAACGGGATTTCTGAAACGGCAACTCGGCGATCGGCTCCACGGACTCCGGACTGCCCTGCGCAGAACGGGCGGCGGCGTGGAGTTTCTTGAGCAGGGTTTAGACGAGATGAGATAGGGTTTCAGTTTATACGTATAGGAGAGCAGGCAAGGCAGGTTTGTTGGATACGGAAGTTGATACAAGAATCCCTCTCCACGTCCAACTTCTTTGGAGAGATATTGGCATGGTAGCAGTGCTGGTTCCGATTTGGCTTGCACAAGCAAAATCAGAAACGGAGCCGCATGACGTGAGAGGAAAAGAGAGATTAGGATTTAAAAACTTTTCTTTCTACTCTAAACGAATCTATCGAATTTGAAATACATTTTTCATACAAATAAAACCCTACTGCAAATCTACAGAGCATGAATGCAACAAGTAATTTATATAGCCTATATTAATTGATTTAATTTAGAAAATAAAGCTTTGCATAATAAAATGTTAACACCCTATTTAATTCTATATAAATTTTAGATTATTCCAAAATCTGAAAATCAGGGTGTTACATGCTGCCACATCATCCCAATTATTCACACCATCAGATCATGAGACTTGAGTCCAATCTATCCGTCCGTTTACCCTTACTCCATTCTCCACCTCAAGCAGCATATTCTCCGCTACAGAACAAACATGCACAACCATGTCCACCTTGACAACAAAAAAACAGAACAGCCACGAAATAGACGAGCCGAACATGCACTGCCTTCTCAACTCCCGAAAGAAACAATGTTTATGCTTCATGCTTCATTCTAGTTATACCGACTCTCCATTCTTTAATCAACCAGCGTCAACTATGGACTACTCTCTCTCTCTCTCTCTCTCTCTCTCTCTCTCTCTCTCTCTCTCCAGTTCTTTTGGTTGTTACACATTAATTTCTATGCAGGATAGGTTTAGTTTTCCCCTAATCTGTAATTGCAGGATGCAAAGTCCCTTCAGAGCACCAAATCGGCAACCTAGCAGGCCAATCTCTGTCTACATCAGTGCATATTCGATCCCTGTGTCCTAACTATCGAATTGCTATAGATGCAAGTTTTCATTCATTCCGGTTAGGAGTGTCACTTCACATTCTCTTGATATGTTTATGGCAAGCTCAGCACGTCATATTATTCCGCCAGGTATGCTCCTACTATTATAATGCAAATCTGGATGAACATGTACTTTCTCAAAAGATATTAGAGGTCGATTTATTATCATGCTAATTTTTTATTTATCTTATATTGTTTGTTAACTGCATGTGCCAAAGAACTGAGAGATGATAGGAGAGATATTTGCATGTACTTTTGCAAATTTCTAATTTATAATGGGAATGTGTAGTATTCATTTTTTACCTTTGGGAAAGATAGGGGAGTGTCTATTTCCCCATTTATCTATTTCTATGTAGGGGAACATAGCCAACAAAAGGTTAATATATCACGACTAAATACAAATCCAAAGGAAGGTTAATATATCACGACTAAATACAAATCCAAAGGAATTGCTTTTAGCTGTTTTTTTTAAGAAAAATTATGATCTATCATGGTCGATACATCTTCAGTAAGTCCCAACAGTTAGTCTTCTTATTAAAACCAGAGAAGTTTGATGCTAATCGTCCTTGCAAGACAATCAAAGCATAGATCTAACTTTTCATGTTACATGTGTAGCTATGTTGCACATCCATATAGTTAATATAAGAGCAGTTTCTGTAGTAATAAACCAGGACATAATATGTGTAGAATTATCTTATTGGCACGGCTATAGTCAATAACTGTTTAGGTTCTGATTACATTTGAACCACATGTGCCTGAAACAAGTCTCCTCAATTTTCACACATTTTCCCGCAGCAAGGCACAGGGCTGTCAACTATTACTAATGGTCATAGCGTCCTACAGATTCATTAAAACAGCTCCGTAGTTTTTCTGAGTTTATTTAGTAAGTCAAAACTTTCGGCAAAGTTTCTTCATTACTTCATTGTTTTCATATCGTTTCTCATGTTTGTTTTTGCATGTTGCTAGCCTTGAGCATTTCCTAGCCTGGCCAGGACTGTTTTTTTCTTGAACACGCAGGGGAGTTGTGTATCTTTGTATTGTAGAGGAAAAAGGTATTATTTTTTGAGCATATCCTACTGGGACCAAAGGTAAGGGATCATTCTAACTAATATTATAGATAACCATTAAATACCACAACTGACCTGACTTGGACTGCTAAACCAATGTTTTCGACTTGGGCCAGCCTTAGGCTACAGCCTTAGGCTGTTGCCTGTGCCTCTTGGATCAAGTCCTCATAGCATTCTAGATTCTCAAGGAAATGACTAATTTTTACATAGTTGTCATGACTCACAAGAGAAAAAACACCAACATAGTTTGGATGGCAATGTATTATTCAACACGCTCAGACCTATTCCTAAATATCAATCCATCATTGGTGACGATTTGCATGACGTAGTTTCCAATCTCCGTCATGCTAACTTTAGCACCTTTTGTTCACTTCACATCTGTAATGGGTCAGAGCAGATAATATTAGATAGAGAAATATCCAAGATAGCAAAATGGATATAAAATTTTGTATTACTACTATACATATACACGATATATACTTTACAAAAGATATTGTGGAATTGTGGGAAATAGCCAAAGCAAATGCCAAAGTTAGAAATTTATAAATTGAAATTAACTTTTTAGTGGTCTCCATATTCTATGTTGTCGACATTTGAATTACTTGACGGGATCATCTTTTTATCAGGATGATAAATATATCAATACGCCGCGGGGCCTCTGTTTTGTTATCAAAACAAGATTATATAATACTCCCTCCGGTCACAAATATAGTGTCCCTATAGTTTTGTCTTATTTCAAACTTTTTGAACTTTGACCAACAATTTCAATTAAAGATTTATATATTATGGAAGTCCATACCACCATGAATCTTGTAAATCATTTTCATGTTGTCAACCTTTATAGTTTTTTTTTTTGTTATGGAGAGTCAAAGTTTGACTTAAGAAAACTATAAGGAGGGAGTACAAACTATAAGGAGGGCAATCCATATGCTCGTATCACAGAAAAATTATCATTCATTATACGCAGAGAAGTAGTACACTGCTCGATGAATCAATGGAGGCAAGTTCTACCTGGCATATACTACTAATACCAGTAAGTCGAAAGTGCAAAATCGTTGGCTGTAGTTAAAGTGATTTAACAAATTAATTGTCTACAGTACACAATACTTGGGCTTAACGAAACATACAGCCTATAGTAGGTTCCAGAAATGGTGCCCCACTCTCAAAAATTTAACCTTGATAAATCAAGAGACGGATAATCATAAATTATTTAGGTCAATGCCAGTTTTTATAAATAAGCATAAAGCCTCAGTCTTAATGTTGTTTTATGTAAATAATACCACTTTTGTATAGACCTAAAAATTGCTACTGTAACGTAATTTATTGGAATGGTTGAGGTATATATGTAATTTGAGCATGGAAGTATTTGCGAAAATCCATCCATTAAAAGAGAGTAGAAAATATTTCCAAAAAGGCAAAAATTCACCTTGGGATGAGTATCAGTTTGATGTTTTGTTAAAGCTCTCCTTCATTTTTTTATGCTTTATTTCTTTGATTTTTTCTTCCAGAATTGCCTTCGCCATGTCTTTCAAAAGCACTCGGATATCATGTTGCTTTGATAGTTTCTTAAGAAAACTCTCTTCTTCCGTCATCTTCTCCACCTTTTTAGACTTCTTCGGAGGAGGAGCCACATTTACAGTCATATTGTCAACAGTAATATTGTCCACCTTTTTAGCTTTCTTCGGTGGAGGGGGAGCCACATTTTCTGTTGCTGCAAAAGAGGAGGCATGCAGGATCAATATCCGCAACTAATACAACTATGAATACAAGAAAAATTGCACATTTTGAGTTGTTGCTCTACCTTTGATTTTCCTAGGCCTCTGAACCTTCATGGCAGTAAACGGATGTCTGCAGCCCTGGCAAACAATTTGACTATTAAGATGTTCAATGGGATGTTTTCGTTTTACTTTGCAGATTGGACACGTTGTCCAAAATGTATGATCCTTCCGTTCCTGAACAAAGGGACGTGGCGCTTCAGGAGCTTGGAGTGCGAGTACTACAACATAAGGGATGTATCAAGAAAATATAAATGAGCATTATCTGGCACACGGGTAGAGCCCGGCTTGGAGGCATAAACTTCCTATAGAAGGATTAGAGTAAAATACATGATGGCCCCTAAAATTGGCACGGGATGTTATCGAAGTCCTCGAACACTCAAAATGAATATCCGGGTTCGTAAACTTGCTAAAATATGTCATCTAGGTTCAACATTCTGAAACTACCCCTCTTGTTGCCGACGTGGCTCTATATAGCCATGGTTTGTCATATGTTTGTCTATAATAGTGCTTCATGCAGTCCAATTATGTCCTTTGTCATATCCCTTTGATGAATGTGAAACTTCGATTCCCAAGAAATAACTAAGGGGGCCCAAATCAGACATTTGAAATTGTTCACCAAGCTGCTTCTTCACAAGAGAAATATGTTCAATCATCTCCCGTAATCAACATATCATCAACGTACAAGAGTAGGAGAGTACGTCCATGTGAAGAAAGGTGAATAAACAAGGCAGGATCATGATCGCTGGATGAAAAACCAGCAGCCTTTATCACAGAGACAAAACGCTCAAACCACGCACGAGGAGCTTGTTTGAGACCATATAAAGCACGATGTAGTCGGCAAACATCCTGAAGGAGCATCAACTCCCCGAGGTGGCTGCATGTACACTTCTTCATGCAAATCGCCATGAATAAAAGCATTCTTGACATCCATCTGGGAAATAGTCCACGAATGAGATGCAGCCACCGCAATCATAGTCCGAACGGTGGTCATGTGAGCAACGGGGGCAAAAGTCTCATCATAATCTAGTCCCTGAGTCTGTTGAAAACCTCGAGCAACAAGGCGTGCTTTATATCTCTCGATAGAACCATCCGATTTGGTTTTGATTTTGAACACCCACTTACTTGTAATGGGTACCACATGTGAAGGTAGTGGTACAATATCCCAAGTATGTGTACGATCAAATGCAGCAAGCTCTTCAGACATAGCAAGCTGCCACTCCAGAATACCAGAAGCTTCAAGATAAGTGGATGGCTCATGAAGAACAGCCCCAACATGATGTCTCTTCACACGTGGTAACCATAGAAATCATGAGGCTCCAGAACAGTGCGATCACAGAGATTATATCCATTATTGACCTGTGGCTCATCAGAAACAACATGTGACTCATCAATGTTAGTAGTATCATCAATAACAGGAGCATGGGGACTGGCCGTACATGTTGAAGTAAGGGGAAGCTCTGTCTGGTGTGTAGGACGACGTGTGTAAGTGGATATGACAGGTGGTTTCGCTGAATAGGGTGAAATGGTTGATTCAGGAGGCGATATAGGGATGAGAGGAACTGATGGCGGAGGTGGTGGGGTGTGAGTATCATCAGATTGGACAGGAGGGAGACACATGAATGAGGTGGATTCTGTTGGAGAATAGGAGGAATGAGTGGAAGAGTTATAGAAGAAGGGACGATTCTCAACAAAAGTGACGTCCCGCGAAATACGAATGCGACGAGTAGAAGGATCATAGCACCGATAACCTTTGTGTTCTGGACTGTACCCTAGAAAGACACACTCAACCGACTGAGCTGTCAACTTGGTTCGCTCACGAGGTGCAAGCAAAACATAGCATGTACAGCCAAAAACCCGAAGATGGTCATACTTAGGAGGAGTACCAAAGAGTACTTCACCTGGACATTTGCCAGATAATTTGGATGATGGTTGTCGGTTGATGAGATAAACAGCTGTATCCACAGCTCCACCCCAAAAATGAGAGGGAACAAATGAAGCAATCAGAAGTGTCCGTCCAGTCTCAAGATGTCTATGTTTGCGCTCAGCAACACCATTATGAGCGTGAGCACCAGAACATGAAAGTTGAGCAAATGTACCCTCTGAGGTCAAGAACTGGCGAAACCTACCTGATAAATACTCACCACCAGAGTCATAACGGAAGACTTTAATGGGTGTGGAAAATTGAGTGTGAATCATGCGAGCAAAAGACTGATAAATGGCACATAATTCAGAACGGTGTTTCATGAAATATATCCAAGTATACCGAGAATGATCATAAAAAAAATGACATAATATTTATGGCCAGATTTGGTAGCAAAAGGTGCGGGACCCCATACATCTGAGTGAATAAGATCAAAAGGTCTAGCTGAATAAGAATCACTAGGAAAATATGGAAGTTGTATTTGTTTGCCAAGTTTGCAACCTTTACAATGAAAGCTAGACTCAATAGACGTAGGACCTAAACATCCCTTATTTATTAATGTAGACAAACGAGATCCACATAGATGACCCAGACGATGATGCCACTTGGCGAAGGATGAGGTGGTCGACGATGCAATGGAAGACACACGAGCAGTCGAAGGAAGACGCAAGGTGTCCAAGATATAGAGGCTAGAAGAACCTACGGCGATGGCCAATCCCAATCACAACCCCTGATCGACGATCCTGAACAAAACAAGATGAGTCATCAAATCCGACAAAACAATTTTGGTCAGTGATCTGACCAACTGAAAGAAGATTCATAGATAACTGAGGTACAAACGAGACATTAGGTACGGAAAAATGAGATGTGCAAAGAGCACCCGTATGTGATATGTAACAAGAAGTACCATCAGCTGTCTGTATAGAAGAGCCATCATTGACCGGCTTGCAATCAACTAACTGAGACTCGTCAGAGGTGACATGAAACGAAGCCCCTGAATCAAGAGCCCATGATGACTGACGAGCTCCAATAGGTGCAGCAGCAGCAACTGAAACGGAGCCACTAGGAGGTGTGCCACGGCCCTGAGTACCACGGCGAGCACGATACTCAGCTAGCTTCTCTAGATACTTGTGGAAACACTGGTCAGATCGATGAGTGAGCTTTTTGCAATGCTTGCAAGGTTCAGAGAAGCTAGTCCTGGATCCACCAATCCTGTGAGAAGCAGCCAGCACATTATGAGGTGTTGCTGCATGAGAAAGCAACATAGACTGAATACGAGTTTCCTCTGCAAGCAAATCAGATAAAGCTTTTGCCATGGTTAGAGTAGAAGAGCCATGAAGCAATCGTGTCCGAATAGACTCAAATTATGACCTGAGACTGACAAATCTGTATGTGAAGAATTTTTCAACGAATTTAAGTGTTGTACAGCCACCAACTGTGCACTTAGGTACCATGGACATCAATGGACCCATCAGGCGATCAAAAGCAGAATAGTAGTCATCAATGGACATATCATTCTGCTCAATCATGTGGATTTTCTGCATGAGAGTATGGAGAAGAGCACCACTGTCCTGAACATAACGCTCCTGTAAATAAGACCACATGGCTTTGGCTGTTTCATAGGAAGACAGACTCATGATCATAGATTGTTTCATGCTATTGACAATTGCGGCCATCACCTTCCCATCATTGACTTTCCAAGATTTAATGTCAGCAGCATTACTATTATTGGAAGTGGGCGAAGGTGGATCATCAGTCAAATGAAAATGAAGACCATAACCCCTCAATGCAGTTTCTAAACAGAAGGCCCATTCACGACAATTCTGACCATCAAGTGTGACATTAACAGCAATGGCATTGATTTGAGACATTTTGAATCTACTGGTACTCAATCAACAGCAGCAAAAGAGAATAACAGCAGGGAGTAGTTACCACCGTGAGGAAGGAGAGTAACCACAGAAACAGAACCCTTTTTGCAGACGTAGAGCAGCAAACATACACTAGTAGTGAGATACCCAGATGAGCCTGAAGCAACAGCAGGAGGATGTCCAGCAACAAGAGAAGGTTGCAGATCGTGATGGCAGAGGGAAGCCAGAATCGATCTGCAGGGCCTGATGCAGATGGTGGCGGGCCTGATGCAGGACCACAACGAGTCGAATTGAAGACGGCGCAGCGATCTGGTGACGTGCGGCGGCGGACCTGATGATGTGCGGCAACTGGTCGCAGAGGAGGAAGTGGTCGCTACGGCCAATGGATAAAACCGCGACGGCGGTTGCAGATGTGTGGCCGCGACGGCGGCCTGGACGTAGCCACGACGGCGACTAGAGATGTGGCAGCGACGGCAGCCTGATGGACATCTTGACGGAGGGAGATGTCGTGAACAGGATCGGGGTGGGTTAAAAAATTTGACTAGCCTTAACCCTAACCCTAATCCATGGCTGTGATACAATGTTACACTAACCTGAGAATTAGAGGATATCACCTGTCCACGGTCGATGGTGTGTGTATTGTTGGCGCGAGATACGCGCACCTTTTATGACCGCAAGCGCACGGGTCAGTTGTAGCTTTTCCATCGGAATATTCCAAGGTTTATCAATCCGTGGAACAAGTGGGACGCTTATTTAGCTAAACATTTGTTACTAACAAAAGGTGAAATGTTGAGAGAAATGTTTTTTAAAGAACTAATTAAAAGAAACTATTGAAAGAAAGAAATTACGGCTAAGCAAGAATTAAGACAAACTTCCCACGGTCTAGGTTCACTTGCATGCAAAGACCAGATTAACTGAGTAAAGGCTTCAACTGGCTGTTACTAAGGTAGACAAAAGCTGTTTGCTGCGATCCTGTCACGACGGCGGCTAATAAGGCAATCATCTAACAAAAGCACCATTGCAATACTATCATCCAAAATACTGAGATAAACAATAAGTAAGCATTGCAATAGACCAATTTAGAGCAACAAATATATTCAGTTAATCAAAACCGTGCATATGGCAAGATCCCCACAAACCGGGGGAAGAACAGAGAATCACCCCATGATGTGAGTAGGTTTCGTCATGGGAAACACCTTAGATTGGCCTATCCCACTTCCTGGTACAATTTGGGGCAAATCGGACGCCGGAGTCGGTTGTGCCGGTCGGCACGGATTCGTGCCGATCGGCGCGCGACGACTTTTCGCCGGAACGCCGCGATCTTCGCTCGGGATGAAGCTCTCTGTTGTCTAACCCTAATTCCGCAGTCGAAAGTGTCGAAATCCGAACCCCCCTTGCGTGTAGAATAGGGTCTTCTCTTTATAGGGGCGAAACCAGCCTTCCTGGGCCTTTCTGGGCCGTTTTGGGCCTCGTGCCGATCAGCACAATCAGGTGCCGGTCGGCACGAGAGACTTGACAGCGCAGCACAGTTTGCGGGGCCCATATCTCCTGCTCCGAAGTCCAAATGTGTTCCGGAAAGCTCTCGACGAGATCTACAACTTTGTAGGTCAAACTTTTCTCATTCAGGATCGTCGTGAACTCCAAAACTGTGTTGCAATGTTGTGCCCTCTCTAAAGTGAGTGAATAATCCAAGCTTCATGTTGGTGCTTCGTGAAATTGAGCCTTTATGTCATGTTTTCATCTGATTCTACATCATAGCACTCAAAACACAACATACTTCGAAATGGGGTTAAAGTTAGATGCCAAGTGGCTCAAATGATCAATAAACGCACTAAAATGATAGTAAAAAGATAGGTAAAAGGTGGTCATATCAAGCACCAACATGTATATAGCCATGTTTTTAGCTGTTTTTTATAAAAAAAAATTATGATCTATCATGTTCGATACAGCTTCAGTAAGCCCCAACAGTTAGTCTTCTTATTAAAACCAGAGAAGTTTGATGCTAATCGTCCTTGCAAGACAATCAAAGCATAGATCTAACCTTTCATGTTACATGTGTAGCTATGTTGCACATCCATAGTTAATATAAGAGCAGTTTCTGTAGTAATAAACCAGGACATAATATGTGAAGAATTATCTTATTGGCACGGCCATAGTCAATAACTGTTTAGGTTCTGATCACATTTGAACCACATGTGCGTGAAACATGTCTCCTCAATTTTCACACATTTTTCAGCAGCAACGCGCAGGGCTGTCAACTATTACTAATGGTCATAGCTTCCTATAGATTCATTAAATCAGCGCTATAGATTTTCTGAATTTATTTAGTAAGTCAAAACTTTCGGCAAAGTTTCTTCATTGCTTCATTGTTTTCGTATCGTTTCTCATGTTTGTTTTTGCATGTTGCTAGCCTTGAGCATTTCCTAGCCTGGCCAGGACTGTTTTTTTCTTGAACACGCAGTACAGTTGTGTATCTTTGTGTTGTAGATAAAAAAGGTATTATTTTTTGAGCATATCTTACTGGGACCAAAGGTAAGGGACCATTCTAACTAATATTATAGATAACCATCAAAATACCACAACTGACCCTGCTTAGACTGCTAAACCAATGTTTTCGACATGGGCCAGCATTAGGCTGTTGTTGCCTGTGCCTCCTGGATCAAGTCCTCATAGCATACCAGATTCTCAAGGAAATGTCTAATTTTTACATAGTTGTCATGACTCACAATAAAAAAAAAACACCAACATAGTTTGGATGACAAAGTATTATTCAACACGCTCAGACCTATTCCTAAATATCAATCCATCATTGGTGACGATATGCATGACCGTAGTTTCCAATCTCCGTCATGCTAACTTAAGCACCTTTTGTTCACTTCACATCTGTAATGGGTCATAGCAGATAATATTAGATAGAGAAACATCCAAGATAGCTAAATGGATATAAAATTTTGTATTACTACTATAAATATACATGACATATACTTTACAAAACATATTGTGGAATTGTGACAAATAGCCAAAGCATTAGAAATTTATAAATTGAAATTTACTTTTTAGTGGTTTCCATATTCTATGTTGTCGACATCTGAATTACTTGATGGGATCATCTTTTTATCATGATGGTAAATATATCAATACACGCGGGCCTTTGTTTTGTTATCAAAACAAGATTATATAATACTCCATCCGTTCAAAAATATAGTGTCCGTATAGTTTTGTCTTATGTCAAACTTTTTGAACTTTGACCAACAATTTCTACAAGTATATAGTATTTCAATTAAAGAGTTATATATTATGAAAGTCCATACCACCATGAATCTAGTAACTCATTTTCATGTTGTCAACCTTTATATTATTCTTTTTTTGTTATGAAGAGTCAAAGTTTGACTTAAGAAAAAAAATAGAAGAACACTGTATTTGTGGACAGAGGGAGTACAAACTATACGGAGGGCAATCCATAAGCTCGTATCACAGAAAAAATTATCATTCATCATACATAGAAAAGTAGTACACTGTTCGATGAATCAATGGAGGCAAGTTTCCACTAGGCATATACTACTAATATCAGTAAGTCGAAAGTGCAAAATTATTGGCTGTAGTTTAAGTGATTTAACAAATTAATTGTCTACAGTACACAATACTTGGTCTTAACGAAACAAACAGCCTATAGTAGGTTCCAGAAAGGTGCCCCACTAATTCTGAAAAATTCAAACTTGATAAATCAAGAGACGGATAATCATAAATTATTTAGGTCAATGCCAGTTTTTATAAATAAGCATAAAGCCTCAGTCTTAATGTTGTTTTATGTAAATATTATCACTCCTGTATAGACCCAAAAATAATTGCTACTGTACATAATTTATTGGAATGGTTGAGGTATATATGTAATTTGAGCATGGAAGTATTTGCGAAAATCCGTCCATTAAAACAGAGTAGAAAATATTCCAAAAAGGAAAAATTCACCTTGGGATGTGTATCAGCTGTTTGATGGTTTCTCAATGCTCTCCTTCATTTTTTTTCATGCTTAATTCCTTTGATTTTTTCTTCCAGAATTGCCTTAGCCATGTCTTTCAAAAGCACTCTGATATCATGTTGCTTTGATAGTTTCTTAAGAAAACTATCTTCTTCCGTCATCTTCTCCACCTTTTTAGACTTCTTTAGAGGAGGAGCCACATTTACAGTCATATTGTCCACCTTTTTAGCTTTCTTCGGTGGAGGGGGAGCCACATTTTCTGTTTATGCAAAAGAGGAGGCATGCAGGATCAATATCCGCAACTAATTCAACTATGAATACAAGAAAAATTACACATTTTGAGTTGTTGCTCTACCTTTGATTTTCCTAGGCCTTTGAACCTTCATGGCAGTAAACGGATGTCTGCAGCCTCGCAAACAATTTGACTATTAAGATGTTCAATGGGATGTTTTCTACTTTGCAGATTGGACACGCTGTCCAAAATGTATGATCCTTCCGTCCCCGAACAAGGGGATGTGGAGCTTCAGGAGCTTGGAGTGCGAGTACTACAACAAAAGGGATGTGTCAAGAAAATTTAAATGAGCATTATCGGGCACACCGGTAGAGCCCGGCTTGGAGGCATAAACTTCCTATAGAAGGATTAGAGTAAAATACACAATGGCCCCCTAAGCTTGGCACGGGATGTTATCGAAGTCCTCGAACTCTCAAAATGAAAATCCGGGTTCCTAAACTTGCTAAAATATATCATCTAGGTTCAACATTCTGAAACTACCTCTCTTGTTGCCGACGTGGCACTATATAGGTTTGTCATATGTTTGTCTATAATTAGTGCATCATGCAGTCCAATTATGTCCTTTAGCATGAATTGTAATGTAAACAATAGGAAGAAAGAGTATGAAAAATCATTTTCAAATAGTTGTCCAATCAACAGCCATAAGGTAATTATGGCCTTTATCATGAATTGTAATGGCGGCAAAAATTTAGGTAGAGAAAGAGTATAAAAAATCATTTCAAACTAGTAGCCCATCAGCAGACATAAGAGTATTTTCGGTACTTTGGATGACACAGCTTGGTAAGTTTAGGGACCCAAATATGCATTTTCGAGTTCAGTAACCTACGACACCCCATGACAAGTTTGAGAACCGCTGGTGCACTTTACTCATTAAGGATCAAATAAAGGAAGGAATGTAGCACGTGGACATACCGATTGTTCGGTCCATTTTGCAGTTGTGTCGTGAAAATGAGGACTTGGTAACCTCGGCACAAGGAATAAACAAACTGTGTTGTTTCAAAAAGGCAGGGATAAATAAAATTAGATAGATGAGATACAAAAACAAGGAAAGGTCAACGGCTTATAATAACTAACAATAATACCCTAAAAATATCATTGCTCATGTAGAAATTGATTAATAGAAGAAGATTGAACAAACTTGAACAGAATAATCTCATCTCGTATGATGCCATTAAAACTTATTGTGGATATCGTATGTTCCTAATTAAGGCTGATCATTTGATGCTGGTGTTGGTGCAGCAAGCATTGTTACATTCTAAAATAGCATATAATACTGTGAAGTTATTGCTGATTATATTCTAGATATAGCCTGTAACTGTGAGAAATCTTCTTGTTGAAAGACCAACAATCTTCCCTCACCTTCAGGACGCCACAAGAAAGCTAGTTGACAAAGACCACTCGCGTATAAATGTACCGTGCACACTGGAGAATAGTATAAGATGCGCCGTTTGAGTAATTTTGAAGTCATCGCAAAAAATAAGGAAGAAGAAGAAGTACTTTGAAGATCAGCAGCAACGGTGGTTACAAAAACCACGTGCACCAATATCGGCATGTCCGGTTACTGCCCTTAATTTAGACAGATGTCTGATGGGGGAAAAGAAAAGGGGGGCACTGCCTGATCAAGCATACTAGTTTTGCCTACTCAGACCCCTTGCTCAAACTTTGGACGCAGACAACGTGCCTGAGCAAAACGCAGTTAAAAAGGATGTACTTTCCGAGGACATAAGACGTAAAAGAAATTGCGCCTGTTCTTGTCGATGGTGACCGGATAGCCCGGCAGGACGAACGTACCGAGGGGGGCTTATGACCATCACCATGCCGCAGGGAGCCTTCTGAAGTGCCTATTATCCGAGAGGATAGGGGGCCATGAGCTGCAGACTCGCCGATAAGATGCTTAGTTGCGGTGGTTTTGGGGCTTGGCAGCGGGGAAAGCTTCAAATCTGCTGCTAGGCAACGACGGCAAGAGGTCGGGGAAGCCTGGGAACGTGTATATGGCTCAAAAAAATGTATACGATGTTGTTTTGACTTTAAATTGCCGTTTCTGTGCTCCAAATGAAGGCAAGCAAAAATATGATATAACCTGTGCCTGCCTCTTTAACTACCTTCAGTAGAGTTGAAAACAATGCAATAATAATCATGTTTGGTGTTTTATTAACAAACGACAGCATAGCTTCTTGTGCGTGTTGATCTTGGCAGCAGCAGCATACCTCAAAGAAAAACATATGAAAGTGGATGACAGACAAACGAACCGGTACATGCTAAGTCTAAGATGAAGTTTTCACCGATCGTCTACTCTTCTGTCCATCCGGAACTTCGGACGCTGGCCCCAAGCCCGACCGCCGCGGACGCACGCTGCCGCCGAACCCTGATGCGGTCGTCGTGCTCAACAAGGTCGATTTGGCTGATCCAAGGTAATCAACTCTGAACCCTGCGCTGAACGTTGAGCTATGCTCGCTGCGGTCACCGTGGTCGGCGCTGAGCGTCACTAAGATCGAATTTGACGGAAACGGGAATAAATTTCACGGCAAGAGGTCGGGGAAGCCTAGGAAACGGGATTTTACGAAGACATGCTTCAAATCTGCCGTCGACTCGCTGCCGGAGTTCCGCCGGGGAACTTCACGGCTGTCGGCTGCTTGGCAACAAGGCGGGAGAGAAGAGAGATGGACACGCACGCGCTCAAACGCTGGACCTAAACGACGACCGCGGCCACCTTGCGTCGCTCTCTCCTCTCTCTTGCCGGCGAGGTCATCCTTGGATGGGGACAAAGGTAAACCCATGGTTCAACCCCCAGCAACAGAAAAAACAAAGAACCATTCCTATACCCCAACCAACCCATTGTTACAGGCAATCTAACCCTAGATCCATGTAATATCCATCAAATCTAACTTCAAACAATGGAAAATCCAACTGCAACCCTATACCAAATTCATGTACATTAGAATACGAAGAAATTGATGAAGAGATCACAAACCTTAACAAGATCGATCCTGTAGTATCTCTCTAGATTAAGTTGATTCCCTTGAATAACTTCAGATCTGAGATAGGAGATGGCTTGGGGAGGGGGAGGGGAATTAGGAAAGTGTTGGTAGGTGTGAGGGGGTACATATATATATAGTAAGAAATGCGAAACCCTAGGTAGACTGGGCTGGGCTTTAATACTACAATTAAAGATGGGCTCGGCCTGTTAATAACAACACATCAGGCCCACTATGGCCTAAATGTGTGTTTATTATTTTTCTTATTTTCAGCTCGACCTTTTTCCTATTTCTTGTAATATATTTACCGCCATGTTTGAAATAATTTTTTTTCAGGTAATAACTACTCCAACCATTCAAGTTTACTTGTTATGTGATTTTGGTGTCCATGTTCATAGAAAACTCAATGAACTTGGACAAACGGCATGTCAAGGTTCAGAGAATGTTGAACATAGAACAAAGCCAGGATGACAAGTAATTTAGGACAAAGAGAGTATCAGTTTTGTAATACTTTTCTTTTGACTTTTGTCTGCACTTTACATTACAAAATGCTTGGTATCCAACCGTTACACAAAATGTTGCAGCTTCTCTACGATATGTTTTTATCTTAAGCTTTGCATCTTGCTTACTCTTTTGTGATGGTTCCAATGTGCTGCAACATCGACCCCGAGTTGCCGTGCTTCGTCCCGGTAAGCCTGTGCACTTATTCCCCACTTCTTCCTTCTGCCACCGTACGACTCGCCAACAATGTGTTGTTCGTCTTTCTTACACCACTTAAAGTTATAATTTGTGATACTTGCTGGTACACCTTTAAGGATGGAATAAAAGCACTTATATTGATTTGTTTTTTTTTTGTCTTCTAGCTTCGGTAGAGGTTCAACGTTTTTATTGTCTGTCAGTAAAACTATTCTATCTTGTGGTCTGCATCGAGAAGCCACCATTACCGAGGTCAGCCGCTCATAACTGCCGCCGACGAACAGACGCGGAGCCTAATCAAGTCACGCTGTAATGCGATCCGAAACGAGCATTAGAGTCTCTACTAGTCACGAAGTAGGAAGCGCTTGAGCTTCACGAGCTGGCAGAGCGGCGTTCAGATTTGTCTTGTTCAGGGTGCAAGTTCCTCACAAATTTCACTCTCTGGAAAGCCACATCGCTCCCACTCCTATACAACATACTCTACGCCTAACTTTTATCTCACCATGTCGTATATCCATTACCACCTTCATCTCCACACAAAACCACAATATCCATATGGTCAAACATTCTTGCCAGCTCCTCTACCATTTACCCTCTAGCCTGCCACTAATTCCCACCAGTCCCTCCCGCCTCAAACTAACCTCACTAGCGAAGCCTTGGTGCTAGCACGATCAGCATTGCCGCATACAGCATACATATGGCCTTCACCATAATATACTCTGGTGGAACGTGTGTTGATCCCTTGCACTTCACCATAATAACACAATTCCGACTGCTCCATACACAGGCACAACACACAGTCCCACCAGAGTATATATTATACATATCAGAGTACTTCATCTCTCAGACCAGTTGAGAATCTCGAAATTGCTAATCCCACTCAGGTGATGTCAAAATATGAAGTAATCTATTACATCCAGACCCATTTATCAACGGACAAGAAATATGCAGTTTGTGCCCTATTACAGGCTACAAACACCCTCTGTTGCGTAAAAATAAGACTGGCCAAAGAAACGAAATGCATGGATTAATGAGACCAGTGATTCGGCATAATTCCTGGGGCAATTCTCTTCTATTGTAGGTGGTGAGGAGTGTTAAGCTGAGAACAGATATAAGGATACTGCATGTTAGGTGGACTGAGGATGCCAAAAGCTTCAACCGTTTGTTTTCCATGTCGAGCTTCAAGATCTCAACAATGGTTCAAGTTTGACATCAGGAAGCCGGAACTAAAAATTTACTGACAGTGTTAATCATTTTCCTCTAGCTAGCTGTATGCGCTCCTCATTCATCGGGCAAACTCTGTGACAACAAGGCCAGACAATCCCAATTATAAACATCAACTAAACAATAGAGGAGTCTTTGAAGCTATATATGCAAAACTCTCTGGAAAAGAATATATCATAGTTGCAAATTTATTTTAACAGAAATTCAATGGCACCTCATGTGGCCCGCGTATCACATATCTGTAGCAACGAGCTAATAGGATAAGGAAGATGTACAGACTGACGGTGTTAACTCAGGTGAGGCATACCTTTAGCCACATGCATGATCTGCTCCAGACGAACGGCCTAGATATGTGGTACGTGCGCCATATGAGGCTAAATATGTGGTCTGTTATTTTAACATCCCGCTATTTCAATTAAACAAATATATGTACTAGTTCATTTTGCAGAAACACCATTAATTCATACAGAAACCATCAAGGATGCACTAGTTGTAAAATAAAAGTACTTGACTCCGAAAGGAATATTTAACAAAATTGGTGGTCACATGTTATTTTCAATTGACTACTTGCATTAAGGAAGCTCTAACAACTCTAAACAGTCAAATAAAGTTGGTATTGAGCAGAACATTTCGCACTCTATGTGCCCTACAATATAGCACACGTCTCAATATTGCAAATAAGCCATCAGACATAATCGACATAGCAGGCCAAGAGCCTCTGCAGCAGTTTTGAAATTACCAGCTGTACAAACGCTCCTGTATAGAGATAGGTGTACCCTCTCAGCAACCTGCAGATTCTTTTTGTGTCCAGAACAACCATTTCCATCTCAGCCTATGGTAGACAAAAAAAAAAATAAGATTGTTATTACGTCTATAGCAGACGAGAAATCAATACAGCAACAAGAACAAAAAGTGCAATATGCAGATTGTTTGCATGTGTGCTTACTGGGACCAAAGGTATCCAGGATCATTCTAAATATTATTATAGATAACCAATACAATACCACAACTGACCTGACTTGGACTGCTTAAACTATGTTTTCGACATGGGCCAGCCTTAGTCTGCATAGCCCTCTTGCTCCAGCACGGGACGATTAGCTGTGCGCCTGTGCCTCTTGGATAAAGTCCTCATAGCTTACTAGATTCTCATGGAAATGCCGTCAAAGAGCCAGGCATTCATGAGCTTCCAAAGGATCCACGCACCTAAAATGGTAAGGGTGCTAACCGCTTTTCTACGCTCATTTGCTACATCGGTGCCACCATGAACTCATTGATGAAAGCAAGCTGTAGATTGAGCAGCTTAGAACACAAAATATGGAATGCCTACGATCTTTGTGAGTGTGTTTTGTTCAGTAAGAAGAGAGGCGCATAGGTTAAAATTTTGAGTTGCATGCTCCTGTTCACCCTCTCTAGTTGGCCTTGCTTGGTACTGCACCTTGATCATGTATCCATGCTTTCTCATTTTCTGTTAAAGTAAAGAAATGTTGAATTGCATGCTCCTGTTCACCCTCTGTAGAGTGCCTTTTCTCTTCTTTTTTCCCTGAAAACTGAAGCAAGTACATCATTGGTCGAGAATTCAATGGTGAATAGTGTAGAGCTTTACTATTGTCATTGCTGCTTATGTATTTCCTATTCCAAAGCTGACACTAACTTGAATTTGGACATTAGTATAGGCAATGCATGTCCTATTCAAAATATGATCTACAAAAGCATAGGATTTTAAACTTGAATTTAGGGATTCTATATGCAAACACATGGAAGTTTGTACTGGATGCCAATGGCAGGAGAAATTAGAGATAAAGTGTGATTTATCCTTGGGGAGGGGGCAGCAGAAACTATCCAACAGTGGGGCCATAGGAGTTATTGTAGGCGCCCACGGGGACAAGAAATTAACACATCTCAGCACACATCAAAGGGCGTGGAAAGGGGTTGCCGAGGGTGAGTTTGAATATAAGCATGAAATTAAGTGTTGGAGAACTGAAAAAATGTCAGATTTCACTTTCAAAGGAAAGTCTATAGGTAGTGGGTAAAATCATCAAGACAAACAAGATAGTACTTAAAACCTGAGACACTCAATACAGGGGATGTCCACAGATCACAATGAGTTAATTCAAAAGGTTTACAAGCTCTTGACGTTGAATTGGAAAAAAAGGTAATCTAACATGACGACCTAACTGATATGCATGACACAATGAGGTGTCAGCTTTATTTGTAGTGGAAGACAAATCACTAGAGGAAGGCAAACGGGAAAGGACTTGTGCGATGGGATGACCAAGTCGACGGTGCCAAGTGGACTCCAAGATGGCAGCAGCAGCAAGAGCATAATGTGAAGGTGCCGGAAAAAATGGGTAGAGGTCACCAGACCTATTGCACAAAATTACCGCCTTGATGTGTAGATCCTTAAACAGACAAACCAAATGGATCAAACTCTCAACGGAAACAAGGTTATCAGATGTGATTTTGGGACTGAAATTAGGTTGGTAATAAGATTAGGTGAAACTAGAACATCATAAAGACGAAGAGGGCGAGTAGTTGTGTTAAAAAGAAAATGACCAGGCTGACAAATAGCATGTGTGATAAACAAAGAAGAGATACAGGAAACTGTTTTGGGTTCATGCTGGGCTGTGAATACGGGGTTAAATGACTGATGGGTGACAGTATTGTGTAAGTCAGTATATAAAGCGATGGTTATTAGCGTTGGGTGCAGCTAAGTCACCATCAATACTCTGGCATCCTTTGACCTTCAATCAACTTAGCAACACTACTGGACTTTTCACGGTTTCCTCAAAATCACTGCCGTTTCTCGCATGTGAGCACTTAAACACAATGTAAATAAATCATTTTGAGGTCAAGAAACATAAAATAACTATTTTTTTCTAGAACAGTTAGGACATGAACGCCTAGTTTATTCTTGTTCAGAGATAAACATCATCATATGCATTGTATTAAAGTTGAAGCAGCCATTCAATAGATCATTATTGTTTTTCCTATATGAAAACCAGCAATTGCCCAGCACTTAGGGGTGCATTCCTCCTTATGCTAATATATTCTGAAACCAACTTTCCTACATGTGAATTTTTTAATGTTCAATAAAATAGATAAAAAGCCAAAGAAGTTTCTCCTGAACCATCATGTATTTCCAGCATTATTAAAAATAAGACTCAACTAGTGGGGGAAGATCGCACCCACAGCTTTGCACTAAAACGAAGCTCTTCCTAGCCCAACCGAGAAAAGGCCCCAAAGATCGGTTGCCTGGATGCGCAATAGGCCTTGTACATTTCGACCATGTGCATATCTCTGAAAGTGGTCACAGTAGTTACACATAAAACTTAGAATAGCGGATGAACAGCCTTTTTTACCCAGATATGTTTAAATTAGCTTCCACCATGGAATCGAACCCAAAACCAAGGGTTGCTACTAAGGTCACAGCGACTAATAGGCTGCTGGCCCATTTTCAATTTCCACCATTATGACATCTTAAATATGGTAAAAAAATTGAAACTAAAATGGTAATTAAGTTCAGTGACCACAGTGCTCTAGAAAAGCAGAAGATGTTTTGAAGAGGATCAAGCCTAATTATTACATAGTTGTCTGCATGACTAGCTTATTCTATCATCGGAGGAGCCAACCTCTAAACGACGACCGCCGCTAGCTTGCTTCAATTCCTTCGCTCTCTCCCCTCGCTTGCTGGCGTGGTCGTCTATGGATGGTGGCCCAGAGGTGCATCCATTCAACCCGCTGCAACACAAAAAAAAAAAAATCGAGACATTTCTATCCTTCCGACCGATTGTTGCGGGCAAACCCAACCCAACCTAACCCTAAAGCCATGCATTAACCTATTTCCACCCAATCTAATCACAGACAATGAAAATTCCAATCACAGATCACGTTTTAACCTAACCTACTACCAAACGTAGCTATGTACATCGAAATAGAGAGAAATCGATGGAGAGAGGGCACAAACCTTAACAAGATCCGATGGGGTTTCTATCTCTAGATTTAGTTGATTCGCCTGGATAACTTTCAGATCTAAGATAGGATGAGAATTGGGGACGAAAAGGGAATTGGGGAAGTTGTTGGTAGGTGTTGAGGGGTACATATTTATAGTAGGAAGATGTGAAACCCTAGCTACACTGGGCTCAATAATGGGCTTTAATACTGAAACTCAATATGGGCTTGATCTATTAATAACAATATCTCATTATATTGTCCATTAGGAGGGGGTTTCTATATGGCTTTAGAGTGTCTATATCCTAAGAGGACCCAGCCCAATAGGCCTAAAATGACCTAAATGTGTTTTTTGTTATTTTTAATTTTCTACACGACTTTTTCCCCTAATTTTTGTAACATAATCACCACCGTGTTTGTAGTAAGTTTTTCTTCGGGTAATAACTAATAATTTTCTAGTGTCTAAAGTTATTATACTATAAAATTAATTATTATTATTATTATTATACTATTATTATTATTATTAGGATGTATGGAAGTATAAATAGAGTTATCTTTTTATATAGTAGTTATTTACTATCTCTAACTAACTAAAATATTTACTCCCTCCGTTTCAAAATAAATGTCACTCTAGCCTCGAGCACGGAATTAAAGATAGTTGAAAAAGTAGAGAGCGCGCTGAAAACGATGAGCAGTGAAGGAGGAGAAAGAGATAGAGACAAACCTGCATTAGGAAGTGAGAATGAAACTTATTTTAGAAAAACTAGATGGTGCTAGAATGACACTTAAATTGGAACGGAGGGAGTAGCTCTTATACAAATGAAACATGCCTAAAAAATTTTGTTGCAAAAAGGGCAAACACTAAGATATGGCTATCATGTTTGAACGAGGGCATTTTATATTTTTTTTATTTCGCTGAGCAGTTTCCCTACGTTCCTAGGGAAAGTCTGACTTTCCCTACAGTTTCTGAACAAAAGCGTAGGGGTATCCGGCTTTCCAGTCGAATCCTTCCCTACGACACTTTCCCTAGGAACGTTAGTAGGGAAAAGCTTTCCCTACTGTTTCTGCCTGTTTCCCTAGTGATTTCCTTTCTAGGGGAACCGGGGAATTCTAGTAGTGGACCTCCGTTCTTGTCCATAGCTCAAAAATCTTCACCAAAATCATTAGAGTCGTTGTCTTGAATTGCATTGGATGTTGCCTTGGTGGACCAAGATATCTCAATAATTACAACCTCATTCGATAAACTCTAGTTTGAGAACATATATGTTTTTTCTTGTTCGTTTCCCTTATGTCCTTAACAACGACTCTTGCGTCAATATTCGAAATTAACTTGGCCATCATCATCCTGATCTCCCCTCATGGTGCGTTCTAGACGAACATATATATCATTTTCTTGATAGTTTTTCTTATGTCCTTAACAACGACACTTGCATCAATATTCGAAACTTGGTTAATTTACAACCTACAAATCATCATCCAGATCCTCATGGTGCTCAAAGGCACCACCCTCAATGATTTAATTGTTTTTGTCATTTACAACCACAGACTTAAAGTATAGGTAGGCTTTTTTCATCCGTAATTAGAAGTTATCGATGAAGCAACTATTGCGCACAACTAAATTAGCAAAATTACCATATCGGATACCAACAAACTATAAATTTGGGGAGCAACTTGGTGCAAACCGACGATCTACAAATCCGTTACGGAGCAAGTGCAAATCGATAAGCTAAAAACAAGAGCCGGCAAGCTACGAATTCGTTAAGGAACAGGCGCAAAGTGAACATAAGTTGCGGATGTAAACCGACACGACACAATTTCGTTACCATACCACGGTGGTAGAACCCGACAGATACAAGTTCCTTAAGCTACTGGTGGAAACCGACGAATCTACAGATTCGATGACCGATGGGTACAAACGAAATCTATAGATTCGTTAACCGATGGGCACAAACGACAATCTACAAGTTTGTTACGCTACCGATGAAAACCCACGAGCGCGTTATGTGCCCAGTGAAAACCGACAACCGCAAGTTTACTAATCAACGCGCAGATTTGTTCAAAAAGTCACAACCTTCAATGTGGAGGAATTAACCCAACATCCTCCTCCAGATTGCTCCATCGAGAACCTGCTGAAGAAAGGATTAATTGCTGGAGATCCATATGCAATTGAATTGTTCATGCTACCAACAACTTGCACACGTCACACATTTGTATCTGACCACCTTCTCTTTTTCTTGGTAACAGAATCGAGAAAGAAGGCAAGGAAAAACAGTAACGGTGCCGAGCTTCTGGACGACGCTGAGGTGACGTGTGGTCATAGAGTGCGTTTCCTCTGTAAAACCGGCCCCGGTTTTCAAAGAAAAGCTTTGCGTTTCAGCGGACTTTGCGGGCAAAGGGCCAGCGCCTGCTGTGGCAACACTAGCACACCACCGGCCGGGGCTGCGTGCCGTGCCCTCCCGTCCTGGTTTACGTTGCACCAGCTGCATGCACTCCATTATGGTTGAGTTTTGACTACTACTGCCGTCCAGTTAAGCAGCTCTTATCCTTTTGCATAGGAACAAAAAATGCAATAAATCTAGCCTGCAAGAAAAGTGCTTTATACCGCTATAAAAGGGGACCTCCGTGCCCTCTCCGAAACACAGAACAGAGCTAGAATTTACAGTGCTCAAACACAAGGCAAGTAGGAGAGTTGCGTAGTGTGTGTTTGCAATGTCGGACGACCTCAACAAGAAGGAACTACAGTGCCGCCAGCAGTACTGTGTTGCTGCCGATAAGGTAATATGGATAGTCGCTTAATCACTCTTGTGATTCGACTCTTGTGAAATGTAAACGGTCAAAGGTTGAGCATACTAATAATAGAAGGAATAGATTTGTCTTTGATGCTTGCAGAAGGACCCTGAAGTGGTGCCGCCGTCTGCGCCGACGTCCGAGCCTGAGAGGGCGGCCGGCATTATGCTGATGGAAACCATCCGTCACTGCAAGAAAAATGCCTTCTAAGCATGCTTTTCTAGATGCGTTTTTATAAACATCACTACATCAGCACCTAAAGACGTTTTTTGCCACGATATTGAGATCGTATCAATTTGACACGTTATTAGATACGCTTTAACGTGCGTAACAAAATAGGCATGTTTTTGACATGCTTTTTATAACATCTTAAAATGATACAATATTAGACACGCTTTGAACTGTTACTACGCATCGTAAACACGCTTCTTGACATGTTTTTGATAACATCTCATAATGATACGATATTAGACATGCTTTCAACCATCATTAGCCCCTCAAAGACGATTCTTGACATGCTATTGAGAATGTCTCAAAATGATATGACATTTTGACACGTTTTGACCGTATCTAGCCTCATGCGAAGACGCTTCTTGGCACGTTATAAAGAACATATAAAAATAATATGATCTTAGACACGCTTTCATCGTATCTAACTTCATCTAAGACAGTATTGACACGCTATCAATGATTCTAGAGACGTTGAAACACTTAGAACAAATGAGTAGAAAAGAATACATGTCCAAATCTATCCAGAATTGTTTACGAGATGAGATGGTTAGAGGAGCTTGCATGAAACAAAGAGGTTTGAACAAAGAGGTCTCAGGTTCAACTCCTACTAATGGCGTGAATAAATCAAAAGGTGTATACATTATTTTTTGACGCGTATCTATCAAGACGACATGCAATGTGTCTACAATTTTTAACACACAGAAGTCCATCACTATGAAACGTGTCTACTTCTTGTATTGTATCTATGAAAACATATCTATATATGTAGGTAACGTATTGTATTGTATCTATGAAAACATATCTATATATGTAGGTACGTGGAATAACGTCTCTATGGAGCGTCGAAACCTTTGTAGTCACGCTTTCAAAAATCGTATCACTGAACACGCTTTGTGAAAACGTCTCTATATCTTAATAGAGACTTAGTATGCGTATCTAACCTATTAATAAAGCGTATCTACATGAGGTTTTTCTCGTAGTGCGTGGGTGCCTCCTCAAGCAGCTCGGCGAGGACGTCGACATGGAGGATATTGCAGGCCCGAGCCGCCGAGCGGGCCATCTGTGGGAGACAAGCAGGACAACTGATCTGCCCCTGCGTCGGCACTTGAACTGTGCCCGACGGATTATCCCGTATCGAATAATCATTAGTCGCTGGTCCTCGTTATTAGTTAACTATCTGCGTGTTGCATGTTAAGATTTTTCGGTGTGTTGTTGTGATCGTAGAGTCCTAGTCCTCGTGGTCCTGCCGAGCTGCTGGCCAGGCTTCTTGTTGGGCGTCTTTGTCAGTTGTGTTAAGACCGTACTGTTTGGTGTGAAAAAAAAAAGTACTGCTGCTATATGTGTGTATTTCGTCAGATCTTTATGCCAACAAGTGAACTGGTGAAGCACGACTTCTCTGTTTGGTACTTTGGTTTTGGTAGGAAACGGGACAACAACTTGAGCAATGTCATT